>OMLP01018341.1:21334-36541 GCA_900302685.1 Spondyliosoma cantharus | reverse complement strand
TCAACAGGCAACTGACAGAAAAAAAGCAGGGGAGGGAGAGAGAGGGAGAGAGAGAGAGAGAGAGGGAGAGAGAGAGAGAGAGAGAGAGAGGGAGGCGTTTGGGACCTGTTGTTTGCTTGTGCGCAGAGACAGCTTGACAGATCAAGACAAAGATAAACGTCCATCCCGGTTTGATATGTTCCCAAGAATTACCAACTTTTTACACCAATGGAAAGAAGCATGAAGAAAATAAATGATTGAATAAATGAATAGATAAATAAAAAAAAACGAAACAGAGATGAAATGAAATGAAATAATTGCGACCATATCAGAGGTGTGACGGAGGCGAGCTGCAAGACTACAAAGTCACAAGGTCAGCTGGGAGTCCAGTCTTTGAGGAAGTGGAATCTTGATCAGTACAACAACCTTGGACCGGATCAAACCGGATGCTCTTCCTTATGTACAGCAGCTCTACAAGGTCTGTGAGCACCTCCTCCATGACCAACATGTCCAGAGAAGATCTCTGAATCTGTGCATTACCAGTTCTGTGCGACAAGTCTCTTGACCATCATACAGCCAATGGTTAACAGAAGGTTTATGATCCAAGAATGAACAACTTTACAACAAATTAGCTATTTTCAAGCTCCTATTTGTGAGTTTGGTGGGTCGGGTCGCTCACCAACCCAAAGCTACAGCACTATCTGACAAGTCGAAGCTTTAACATCTATTTTTATTTTAGACCTACAAGTTAGGGTTCCTCAGTATATCAAGATATTTTTCTATTCGTGTTTTTAATTTAAAGAAGCTCTGTGGAATGTCTGCATTGTGCCAAACTAATCTTAACTAATGTTAGCTACATTCGCTCTCCGTCACAACATCGTTACCGTCCGCTCACATATGGCTGATAGAACAAAAACAGTAATTCATACATGTTACCTGCAACAGTTTGCTACAGAGGATTGGCAGGGTTTAATTCATCAAAGACACAATGACCCTTTGTCTTCATGTAACAGCTTCCTCATAACACACATGACATGTTGTGGGCCCAGGCGGGCTCTCACAGGGCAGGCCGCAATTCGCATTTCCATCTTTTATTAAAAACTGCTGTTTACTGCAATCCGGTATGTGGACACTACATCCTTTAAGTGGTCTCTTCCCCCGCTGTGATCTCCACGTCTTCTTGGGGGGGAATCACAATATAGGGAAACAATTAGATGAAGGACAAAATGTCCCTTCCTTTAAGTACAAGGACGGGGGAATTTTGTCCTTTAATGTTCTGTTTGCATTTATTTCCATCTGTTTCTGTTTGTCATATAGATAGATTTCTCCCAAAGGCACATGCGATTTTAAGTGGTTTAATGAGTATGAAAAAAGTTTTTTTTTTTAAGTGCTTTACAATAAAAACATGCAGTACAGGCTAGCAAAAGCAAACAAGACCATGAAGTTAAAATATGAACAAGACGAAATATTTTTTTTTTTCCTTTTCAAATAATGGCCAAAATGATTAAAAGTGAGAAAGAGCCATGCAATAAAAGTGACTCTCGAAAAGAGATTTAAAAGGGGATACAGAGCTTTGCATGCCTCACATTCTCAGGCAGGGAGTCCTGCAGCTTGGGGCCCCTCACAGGAACCAGACCATTCAAGGCCTGAAAAACATGCAGTTAAATCCTGATGAAAAGGATCCCAACGCTCACAGGTAATCATGGCGGAGCAGCAGCGAGGACTGGGACGGGGCAAAAATGACCCTCAAACTCCACTGGCACAAAAAAAAAGACATTCTCAGCTAGTTGGGTCGAACGGTTATTGCTCTAAGAAGGAACCAATGTTGATGGTGCAGTGTCTTGTAACAGGGTGAATGGCGCTTCAGCAGGTTTCAGAGGGTAGGGTCACAGCGCTACGTACACGTTTACCGGGTTACACAGTTGTATTTACGACAGTGGTGTTGCACAAATTGGCCAATTTCTGCATAATGTTGCTTCAAGGGTCAACAAGACCTCAGAGAGCTGCAGCGATTTGGTTTTTCGCCTTCATAAATTTGTGGAGATCTGCGAAAAAACGATAAAAATGAATAGTTAAGATGTGCGGACTACTTTTCCCATAATGCACCCCGATAGCGTCTTCTTGTATGTGGTCCCCCTCCCTTGCCTACACTATCCCTTATCTTTCAAACTACACCAGGTCATTTCCAATTCACACTGCCACACAGGTTTACTGTCAAACATACAAAATCTCGAGAGTTTATTTTCATAGACCTCGGGCGGCGCCCTCCAGATCCAACCGAGATGTCGCCAAATATTTACCGAGTAGTACAGCTAGACCGCAACTAGGTCACATTTTCCTGTTATGATCAGGGAGGGAAGCTCAAATGCTGTTCCAGCAGCGTATAAAGTAAGATAATCAAAATAAAGTCACATATAACCACGTCCAGCTTGCTCAGCTACTAAACGACGGTTGATAATGAAAAATCTGGGGGGATGTTCAGCCATATTTCAAGATAAAACAACATATTTTATAAATCAATAGCTAACAGATTTGGTTTTCCCCGAATTGGACAATGTTGTCTCCATGGGTACGGCCTTGACATAATGACTAAACTGACCTTCATGTGTAAAATTGATGGAATGGCCCTTTAAAAGCCATCAAACGTAACATGCGGTCAGTTTGTTTGGTCTGATTCAGAACAGGCTCAGTAAGACTGCACATATTATATGTATCATTTCTGCAGTTTGCATAATTGAATATGGTCTTGTTATGTTGGTAGGCTACAAACAGACAGACACATTGAATACATGCAAATGGCTCTGGCTGCGGGTGTGGTCCAAACCAACCCAAAACAGCCGGTGTGATTAATGCGATGTTTGGCCTACTTGTTCAACAAGCGACAACAAACGGCTCTCCCGTGGCATTTTTTTTACCTGAGGCCATTAATGTCACGGCCGGCTCGTTTAAACAAACAAAATTTGAGACGCAGGTAATCAATCATAACCCAACAAATGTGGCTGAAATAACATGCGGTGGATGATGCATCCTCGGCTCGTCATGGATTGATGAACTGCTCGTATACTTTGGTGTGTTCGGTGTGTTATGAGTGAGTTTGCAAAAGCAAGTTCCCGTTCTGTGTGCCGAGATGCCTTCATAATCCCATAGTTTTTGGCCCTCGAGCAGTACATTTGTGAAACACATGCTTGTTGTAAAAATATCTTAACACCCTTCAGTTCTGAATCATAAACTCAGGGCTGAACAGATTTCTTTCTGTCATTTAATATCTTCCAGGATGGATTCTCATAACCGCCGACCACTCTTACAGGCTCTAATGGCTCACAGGCTGAAACCAAATCTCTAATTTAACTTCCTCGAAGCATTACCTCCTGTAAAACACACATCAATTATCACACATTGATTTTTCCATTCCATTCTTCTGTCTGATCAGCATGTGAAAATAGGATTGTTGTCAAATCCGCCAGTGAAAGCATTTTGTTACAGGTTTTTTTTGTTTTGAATTGTGGTATTTTTGATTTTTTTTTTTTTTTAAATGACTTTTTAGTATCGCCTTTTTTAAATCAGCTCAAATTCAGCCCAGCTACTGACTGGAAAAGAACATTTAATACTTCCCAAGTTGCTCTGAATGGTTTACCACAAACGTTAAATGTGCACGGTGTAGTTCTGGGCTGAGGACATTTAATCATGGCTAAACAAACTAAATAAACAAAACTATTTTCATTTTCATAACTGAATAAACTGAGTGAACAAACTGACTTTAAAGGACAAACACAGCTTCATACTGTTTTACTTTGTTTATATGTGGCGGACCCTGCCACCTTTCTAGCTTCAAACAGTGTTCTGGGCCCCTTATTTACAGCTAAAAAAAAAAAAAATAAAACAGATGTCTGAGTTCGACAGTGCCTCTTTAATGAAGACGGAGCAGCTTCCTGCAGCCCAAAGAACTGAGATTAATGGCTGATGTCGAAGCAATGTGAAGCTCTGAGTTAGTGAATATGTGAACGCAAGCAAACAAGAAATGTTTGAGTATATCTCTGACGGTACACTGATCATAAAATTACATTTCTTTTCACCCTGTCCATGTTCGTCTACGGGACGAAATACGTGTAGTCCAACTATCGCATAAATATGGAAAAGCGCACATGATTCTCAACATGCTGTGTAAATAAACGTAAACACACACCAAACCCGTCGTTTATCTCCTCTACAGCTGGAGTGCCATCTCCGCCCATAAATACACGATGGCCAAGTTACAATGTTTTGTCGATGCTGCGCTCAGATAACAGGAGGCAGCGACCAAACTTCTGAAACTGTGATGATGCTGATACTGTGTCTCTGTCCAAAAACACATCTGCTGATACGTTTACAGGAAAAACAGTTGGGGGGGGGGGGTCACGGGGATCCCAGAAGAGGGAAGTAGGAGCATGATACCTGTCAACTTGCTAAATAATGTTTGTCTAAGTCTGGCTCCTGCCCACTTATGGGCAACAGACGCTGTGCACAGCGCTCATGAGTCGCTGTCAGTTTTGATAAAGTTGTCTCTCCAGCATTGCTTCAGGCTATTCAGGGGTGGTGACTTAAAGGTGAATGCAGGCCTGTGCACAACTACGGAAATACGATGTGGAGATGCACGGATGGAGGGATGGGGGAACTGAGGCATGTTCAAACTTGTGCAAGTGTTGTGGGAGACAACCGGTGAGGAGTCTGACTCCAGGACAACTGGTCTTTATTTTGTGTCTGTAGGATGATGTTACCAACGTTTGTCAAAACTGATAAATATAATAGGTGGGCTCACAGCCACGTATTATAAGGGGAGACAAACACTTAACACAGCTAGTTTATTTTCCAGTATGCTGTTGTTGTGGCGCCTGAGCTTTTATGTCATCAGCAAGGCTCCCACACCTTCTGAATCATCAAATTTAGTGACTTTTTCAAAGACTTTTCAGGCCCAGTACCCTCACATTCAAGCACCCAACATTGCATAGTTTGAAACATGGATCTATCAATTAACTAATGTTATAAAACTGACAAGAGGCAGGCTTTACGGAAGCTCACCGACAACGATAAAACAGATAAATGAGACACGTGCCCATTAAACCCAAAGATGAAAATTCAGTCAGTGTGTACTCACCCCTCACGCCGATGGAAAGTCAGGTGAAGTTTTGTAGCCCACAATACATTTCTGGAGCTTCGCAGCAAAACAGATTTGGAGCATTCTCCTAAACAACTAAAGTAGACTTAAAAAAAATATATAAAATAGCTCCATGCAGCTCACCCTGCTGTCTCCAGGAGCCCCGAGATCCCAAACTGATTTGCAAAGATGTTATTTACATCCTCAACGCAGGGCTGAGCTCGTGCACCCACTTCGGACAGGGTGCCACTAACACTTATAGCTTAGCAGTTACAGTGAAGATTTCAGCTTAGAAAAGAGGTGTAAATATCATCTTTCAAATCAATTTAAGGTCGTGGGCCTCCACGGATTTAAATTACTCCAATGGAGCCATCGATTTTTATGTCTTAATAATAAGTCTCTATCTGCTTGAGTTGTTTAGGAGAACGCTGCAACACTGTGAAGCTCCAGAAATGTTTTGTGGGCTACAAAAAAAAATGAATTTCCTTCGACAATGGACAATTCTTTCTTTCAAATGATTCAAGGATTTGATTTAAGTCTGTGTTTCTGTGGTGTTTCTTTCCACCATCTTCTTGTGCTTTTCATCAACCCAGTTACCCTCTTTTCTGCATTTGCACAGAAATCTGCTTAAATCCATAAACATCTCAACCAGGGTTGATTTGTCCCGACTGTTTTCACTCCAGTCAGCAACCAGAAGAAGTAAACTTTAAGACACCAGTGGGTATGTAATGATCTGTTGTCTGTAATCACTGTGTTTAAGTATAGTTTACAATCATAGTCAACAACATAGCCATGTTTTTGAAAAGGGCAAAGAATTGGTGGAAAAAAAGGGAAAGAAAACATCTAGATTTAGACCCCTGGCTAACTAAAACTCTTCCATGTAAATCACATGCCTGCAGCTTCTTCACAATTGAAGTCTTGTAAAAGTGCCCCTTTGATTCGTGCCCACCCTCAGACTTCTGGTGCTGTTCTGTCCTCTTTTCTCACCCAAACCCCCAAGTGGCTGCATAAGAGGATGTGTGTATCCTTTGTAAGGGTAATATTAGTTCTCATAATCTCTGTTCAAAATTAAACAGCATGAATAAGGGCTTTTCACAATGCACATGCTTAGCCAAGGGCTATCCTCAGCCCTTGGCTAACAGATCCCTCAGCCTGGGCCTAAGCGCCGTGCTTGTGAACATTGCTTTCAATTAACTTGCAAGGAAGGACAGGACTTCATCAACATGTCAACGGCCTGTGGATTAGAAAATAGGGACCCTCTGACCTGTTAAGGATAAATAAGGAGAGTAGTTTAGGACTAAATCCCAAAGCTAAGGTGCCAGAGAAGAAACCTGTGAAGAAATAGCAACAGAGCTGCAGATAAGTTCAACTTGACACCTTGTCTTAGATGCTGGCAGTCCTCCATGAATGTGTGATTTTATGGAGAATTGGCTGTAGCTGGTTAGCTCGTAGGCTGTTGACCTGTAAGTGTCAGTAAGCTAGCTTCAAGTCCAAGGTAGACGGACGTCACTAGGCTTTTCAGTAGCCTTACTATAGCTCGTCATCTGGACCTGTAGAAGACGCTGAATAGCAATTAATCACACAACAGTCCTCCAAACTTTGCAAATTAAACGTAGAAAATTACAGTCATGAGAGAATCAAACGAAAATCTTTGAGCGAGCGAACCAGCTCATTTACAAGCCTTATGAATATCGATGCTTTATTTATTTGAAATGAACCAATCAAATCCGGCTACTGAAATCCCCTCCTGTCTGTCAAGCCAAAAAACTTGTTAAACACTGTGTTTCCTTTTCGGACCCTGATATGGTGTGAAGAAAAAAGTGCTGACAAAAGAAAAGCAGCATATCTATTGTTCACAGGATTTGGCCGGATTAGAGTTTCATTTTTGCCAAAGGTCGCCACAGACTGGCATTTAGACAATCAACAGGGCCTTTGGGCCGACTGAAAGGTCACTTCGGGGGCACTGTGGCTGCAGAAGTGCCTGTAGTTCAACTTTAGTGCAAAAATAAAGCATGGAAGTGTCGTGTTAGGGTACAGGCACATCCTGGTTGACAAAAGGACACTTTGGCATTCAGTAATAGAGAAAAAGCCCTGACACATACAGAGACATGAAAAACAAAGCAATGGAAGTTGAATGAATTTGGCGCACACAATGCTGATGGAATAAAGAAAGAAACTGCCGTGGAGTCTGGGTGGAGTCTGGGTGGGAGTTTTGCCTGGGAGTGCAAACAAAACACGATATTGGCTATAAAAAAAACTTCAAGACCTGATGGAATCTTGGCCGCAGTAGAAACAATCAGAAAGGACTTGAACCAAAGATCACTCATAGAAATGTGTTAGGAAGCGTATGGGAATAGGAACAGCTGAGACGCTATAAGGACAATAGGTTTTATTAATTGATTGATGATTGGGTTCCTACAACAGAGTAATTGTAGCACAAGTCGAGCACAATGATAAACTAATGATGTGTAATATACATTGCTTTTTATTAGCGCTAGTACATATGGAGTCTTATTTTAAACTCTAACTGTTGAACATGCAAAATGCACTACAGGCTTGTTGGATAGTAAACTCGGCTACAGAGATCAACATCAATGCATCACTGAACTTCCAGGTTTTAATAATGTTTGCAGGGTTAGTGAAAGCTGAGACAACTGGAGGGGAACTTTAGATATTAAGCCATACTAAGACATGAAAAGCAGCCTGTCAATTGGTGGAATGAAGTTCACATTTCTGCTTTGGTACACACTCGGTGTCTCCTGCAGGATGCATTGTATTAACTTTGGTGATCGTCTATATTAAATTGAAGGTCAACATTTCATAATCTGTGCTGATGACCTTCACAACTTATTGGCCTCAGCTGTAGCATGGCTACAGACTTTTATTGTTCTGCTTTAAGTGGCTGCTGACTGAAACCTTCAGAAGAAATTGGAAATTAAGTTGGATCTTTTAGTCAGAAACATCAAATCAAAACAGCTCTCTGCATGCCTCCTCTCAAGCCTCCTACTAAGTAGGAGACAGTTGGAGATTCATTAATTAGACATAAGTACTTCTTTCCTGTGGTTAGACGTTGCCTTCCTGGAGATACCACACCTGACATCCTGAAAAAGCTTCCCAGAGTCTTGGCTTCACTCCTGCAGTCAATCATGAAAATAAAAGTGTATGTTACTAATGCACTGATGACACTGCTGCTCCGAAATCTGAGCCCACGAAAGCCGACTTTTTCCACCTCTGTGTCGTGCTCAGGGATATCGATGGTGGTTTTGTTAAGAACTTTGATCTGTTATGAAGGTGATCGAGTTCGTCTTGATCCAGATTACCTTGAAACATAAGCAGTCGGTGCATTCCATTGCTCTTGCACTCCACATTTCATCTGTCACTTCCTCTATTAAAATGTTAACGATGTTCCCCTCATCGAAACCACTTCCCCTAATTTCTCTTATTTTAAGACCCAGCCCAGTTTATTTTAAGCCTGGACCAGACCGGCCGGGAGGGGCCGCGGGCCGGCCTTCTTTCATAAGATTGTTCCATCTTTAGAAAACACCACAAGTTTTTTAATCAACACCGGCGACCCAGTACAGGGATGTGCTTTTTTTTTATTGAATCTTCAGAATTCCTGTCTCTCAACTGCTTTGATAACGTGATTTTACTTTACGATTTCAACGTTCACGTTTGTTGGCTCTGCCTCTCTATTTCTACTGATTCCATGAGATGTATTGAGGCAACTCATTTTTACAAAGTTTGTGAATGAGGCCTCTCTTTGTACGAGCCAAACGTGGGATTGATTGATTGTTTCGTGTGTCAAACCACAAAGCTATGGTTATGGTTAATGCTTCGCTTTCCCGTCACATCTCAGGCCCTCTGCCCCCTTTAAATCCTGTGTTTTTCATTAGAAGTCTGCGAGGGCTTTTCTTTGTCAAGCCTTTGAAGCCTGTGTTTATTATGTCCCTCTACACAATATCTGAAAATTAATGACATGATTAACCATTCTGACAGTTACTGCCTGCCCGCACCCTTCAAAATGTAAATGCCTAAACATAATGCACAGCTGTGGCTTAATAAACATATCTGATCAGTTAAATGGCAGATATAAGCTTAACTACACACATAAAACGGTTCATATCAAACAGCTGATATTTAATATTTTATCATCTGAACTCATTATCAAAACCAGATCTCTGTCTCTGTGTTCTGTTGTTATGGACAACATTGATATCAATGATTCACGGTAGAATTATTGCAACGACAAGTAGAAGTAGAAGTAAACAACTTTACAAGCTCAAATTAAAAGTGCAGTGCCTGAAAAAGTGGAGGTGTGAGGAACAACGGTGACGTATTTACACGAACAAATGCAATGATGGTGAATCATTGCTTATATTTTGCTGTCGAGACCCTCACCGGACCCCCTGTGGTTCCCAGGACCACGGTGTCAGAGCGACTGAATGACAAATGAGCACTTATCGCTTGTGCCGCGCTGCCGCATGAATCGTCAACTGAGCACTTCCTTCAATTTTATACATATCACACGAACTCGCTGCAATCTCTTGCACATATAATGGTTTGTTTGTCGTGACCCATAAACCTATCAACATGATAATAACAGACTGCAGTGAACCTCTGAGAGTCACAATAGAGGAAGTATAATAATGTCTACACCCGCCTTGTACAGCGGGGAGGCCCAGCTGTCAGCGCAGAATCACACTGTAGGCATTATGAATCCTGTTTCCCAGAGAGGGACCGCTGTTTGTGGCAAGTCTTCAGACACATTTACGATATAGATACGGATGGAAATTGCCGCTTTGAGCGAAGTGACATTTTTATGGTCACGGGATTATTTACACCACAGAGGCTAGTGTGATATTTCACTCAGCAGAGCTTCTTCAGAGATGAATCAAAATAAGACAACCCTGTAATTCCTTTTGTTTTTGTTTCAAACATGCTCCTGCTGGTTTCCCCGCAGGCCTCGTCCCCTTAAACCAATATTGACATAGGCAATGAACGAATAGTGTAACAACCAAGGTACTGTTGCAACCTCTACGGAGCTACTACATCTCCTAGTCAAAATGAATGCCTTCCTACTGTCCTACTTATTATATTATTCACAGTTGATGGTGCAATATGTAAGAATTGTGTTGAATTCATACTCCCAACAAATAGTGGCAGCATCTCACCAGAGCAGCTGCCAACTGTAGTCACTGTACTCTGTTTCTCCTTCCTTGACTGTCGCGACTGCTAGCTTGTTAGCCCAGTTAGCCATGCAGCTAGCTGGACTACCTCGGGAGTTGGTGTTTAAAGCGCCAGTGCAAGAGCTTTGGGCCGCTGGGACAAAAAGAAACGTTTTGACCGTCGAGGACAACACAATTTAATTCTGTTTTACTTTGTTTATATGTGGCGTACCCTGCCACCTTTCTATCTGTCTTATTACCTTGTCAATATTGTAAATATAAAAACTTCCCTAAAACTACATAGTGCCCCTTTAAATAACTTGTTTTACAGGTGCTGTATTTGGATAAGAGTTTTTTCGTTATTTCAGCTCCTCCTCAAGCTTTGTTGGATATTAATGGGTAACAATTTAGAATTACAGCCAACGACAGTTTAATTATTTGGGGTGAGTAATACAAATTCTTTAAAGGTTAAACACAAGAGAAGAAAACAAGAGGTTGAGTAATAAAGGGTTGACAACTTAACATATATTATAAACTAATGCGGTAATATTACACCCCTGTACTCCATTGCACCAACCTTTTAAAGGTGATATTGACAACGTGTTTATGTAGACGACTAGCTCTTTAAAAATGATACATCCACAGAACTTGTTTGAGCTCTTTTACTTAAAGTTACTACCAGGAACTTTCAGTTTTTTGTTGATTCTAGCGACCCATTTTTGATCGTAGCCAAGATCTTCGCGTGTGCATACCGTGTGCATTTGTTTTGGAAGTGAGTGACAGAGAGGATGGATCACAATGAGTTGATGTATTTATATATGATTTTATATGTGATATATGTCATCGGACCGCAGCACAGGCATTAATAACAACAAAAATAATAGCAGTCTTTTCGCTGATGGTCTCGTTTGCTGATCCAGGTCATTTATAATCATCAGACGAGTCACGAGACTGTTTCATAAACACTTCTCAGTTCCCTTTAGTCACTTCAAAAACATTAACGACTGTGGATCAATAATAATAATGATAAATAAAAGTGTTTTGTTTGTCTCTGTGTAAGAATTCTGACAGTTGGTTCCAGCTTCCACCAAGTCTTGCGAGTCAGAAGTGTGACCCCGTCGCTATCACGTGGTATCTGTGTTTCATCAGCAGACAACAGTCTCGGTAGTTGCCAGTTTGTGGCTGAGTTTTTCAGTACGAGCAAGTTAGCGAAACAAAATGGCAGCCACTTGATGGGGCAGGTGAACCGAAACAACAGCGCTGTTGTGATGTCGATGGCTGTGGTTGACATTGTTAAGAAATCTGATCTACAGTAATTATCCACAGCGGTTTTACCAGTCAGGCTGTGAATAACAGTGGGTGTGTGAACGAAGTTAACATTCGATTTTTCTTCCTTTTACCCCTGTATTCCCTGAACTTCTTCCGTTGTACCGAGTATTTCTGTACGATTAAAATATTCTTATTGGAATTTGTACAATAAGAAAAGGAACGATGTCATTTGTGAATCCAAAAAAAACATCTTTGATTAGTTCAAAGAAATCTTTGACTCTCAGCGCCTAATTTCAACAACAGAGAATTATACTTCGGATCTGTTTGAAGTGAGTTTCACTACATTAAAAATAAAGTAGTCAGCGCTCTGAAGTTGAATGTTTTTCTGTTCTCTCCTCGTTCTGAGCAGGTCAGAGAGACGTTGTGATCGCTCAAAATGAAACATGACTAATAAGCTTGAATAATGTTATAAAGCTTAGCCATTGGCTTCTCAATAAAGCTTAGAGCGATTTCACGGGCTTCTCCACTGTGGCCGAGCCATTACGATCGCTTTGGGCTTCGGCTGTCTCCCCTGTAAGTAACCACAGCTCTCATCTCGTATCACTGTTGACGTGGACCAACATGACACACAAAGAAAGTCAAATCAAATCTGTTGATAGTTCAGCAGCTATGACAGAGGAATGAACAACATGCCGAGCTCCCATTTCAGAGGTTCTGCTCCACATGCACGGCTGAATGGTGGTCTGTGTTGTGATGCTCAGGTATGCTGGTGAAATCAAAGGCTCTTTTACAACGGGAACGCTGAGGGCTCTAAACACAAGGCAGGCGTACAGAGAAGCTAAAGTCCGAAGTAAAACAACAGGACAGGACCCGAAATCAAATACAGAAACACGCCGCAAAGAAGAATGCTCTCGTGCCTCGTTTCCTTCATCAGCTTCCATACAATAATTCATTTCAGAGTCCTCTTCACATTTTTATGCTGTTGAAAAATAACTTCAGGCGCCAACTCCAAAAAAAGAAAG
Organism: Spondyliosoma cantharus; assembly: GCA_900302685.1. Lineage (NCBI taxonomy): Eukaryota > Metazoa > Chordata > Actinopteri > Spariformes > Sparidae > Spondyliosoma > Spondyliosoma cantharus. The sequence goes on along the minus strand of OMLP01018341.1, from coordinate 23,975 downwards.
TTAAAAAAAACGGACAAATATGAATGAGGTCAGGTAAGGGGGGACATTGTCTTTAAGGATGTGGGGTGAATCTTTGTTTATTCATCTGTAGTCTGTCTTTGGGGTACATTTATTATTTTTTTTCTTTCTTTGGTTTGATCTCTGATTGTAAAAGTTCATTTTTCCACATCAAAATTTATTCTATTGTTTTGATAGTCATTAACGCGGCCGCTTCCATGTCCTTGTCACTTGCTAAATAGTCGTCACACGTAGTGTATCAGAGCTATTGTATGGGAAACTCTCAGTATGTGAGCGATAAGTCTAAAAATAAATGTGTAAATATTTGGTTTAATTTAGGCGTTAACTTCTGTTTTTACACTCCGACTTTAAATTCAAAGAATACACAGTCAATAAACATTTGACAGATTGAGGTTTGGGAGACGGAGTGTCTTCCGTGACTGTGCAGAGTTTATTTCCATCTCAGTCTGGCATCTAAAAAGAGCATATCTTGCCCACTTGATCCCTGAGGCTCCTAAAGGGCACCACCAGCACAGCCCACTGTCATAGTCACATGAATGGGAGGGTGTCATCCTCAGGCTACGGCCACAAGTCAGAAAGCACATGACTACTACATTGGTTTTGTTTGCTCACATGCACCCCTACAGACAAGCATACGGACCAGAGCGAAGGCACACACACACACACACACACACACACACACACACACACACGCTCGCAGAAGATATTGTAAGACACATCACAGCTCTATCCAAAAAACAAGGCTCAAAACGAGGCGTAAGCACAATTTCTTTAATAGTGTTGTTTTCAGGTCAAACCTCCAACGAGGCCACAGGAAGTCCCGGCCCAAGACCTATAAAGTGAGAGAATGAGGAGGGGGATCGTCAGAAAAAGAAGTAAAAAGGCAACAATCATCACTCTGTGCAAAGTTTCTAAGATGCCTGTGTGTGTTTCGAGAGGACCGGGAGGGGTTGAGGGTGGATGCAGATGCCGTGGATCTCGTTGCTTTGTAGACGTTCAGAGGCAGTGGTCTGCTTGTTTCAATGCACTTAGCCTCGGGGCCGACAAGGATAAAGAGCATAATGGAGATTATTTCTCTCTATAAAGCTTCGCACAGAGCGAATTCGGTGACATATATTAGATTATTTTCTCCTCAAACTACGGCCGACTGTGTGTGCAGAATGGAGGGATGACTGTAATGTGAGGCAAACTGGGGACATGAATGTTTAACCGTACAATGTGACTGGAGTGGTGAAGGCAACAGTGGAACTGAATAGCCCGGTGTCCGGTGTCCTCGAGAATCACCGCTATACAGTCCAACGCCAAGTGGTGCTTGTCAGACATTTTCACCTTGTCAGATGAACTTCTCTGAATAATAACCATGATGTTGAAATCTACAGTAAGTGAGGTAAGTAAGGTGCAAATTTAGCAAATGCTAAAAAAAAAGAATCTTGAATACCTGATGTTTACATATCTTGTCCAATTTTGTTTATTTTGTCCAATAAAGTCCAGAAGAGCTGCATGACTAAATAATTGTATTCCCATCCATGCTGGTTGGGCGTTAAACGGGAAGTTAACCAGCTCGGCCGGGCAGAAGTGTCCAGCGTGCACGCTCACATGACGCGAAAGATCTGGGTAGATTTGTACCTGGGAAATCAAGCATTTCTGGCTTCAAATCGCCAATGAGAAGCTAGTGTTAGCAGCTATAGGTGCATAATGCTACCGCGGCGGCCCTTCAGATGGGCTCGGGGTCTCCGCTCTTCGTGCTGCTCGGTTGGCGGCTGAGCGACAGTCCGTCAACGCCGCTGCTGTTCACTCGTTCTTGAGCTCAGGGGCTGTGTGCTTAGTGTCAGCTAAGTAAGCTAGCCGCTGTAGAGCAGACTGTGACATCGCCATCATTGCTGACCATTTGAGTTACCCAACTACCTGACATGTAAGAAAATACTAATACTGTCATAATGAACGTAAACAAGGAACATGGCTATTGTTAGCACTCACCGCCATCAAAGTTAGCATGTTAGCGTTGCAAAATTTAGTCTGCACTTTCTCTGGGACTGGTGCGCTAATAGCAATAGTAATGGTGGAACAGGGACAGTCAATTCCAGCGCTTCCGGTGACGGTTTATACGACAAGAGTTGAAAAACACTTGAATAGAGAAAGAGTCAAAGAGAGCTGCCTCGAAAAGGAAAGGAAGAGTCCTGCAACTGTGGCGACGTAGAAAGGATGGAGGCGATCGATAACTGCAAAACTGACAGGAAGTTGGCTGAAACGACGACACCGTACACTGCAGCTTTAATACATGTTCTACAAATATAACAAAACTTACTTACCCTAGCTTTAAAACAGGGCAATGACAATGTTTTCACCTCAGTCATATGTATTGAAATATATATTTGATAATGTACATGCAGTGTACTATTGAATATATCAAATGATGTATTAAATATTATGTATATGTGTTAAATATTATATTTCTATTAATATGCCCCTTTTTTATTTATTCATACAGCATATGTTAAAAATATATTTATATATACAATATGTTATGTTGTATTATATGTAAAATACTTTTGTTTTTTATAGATCTCTTTATACTTCTAGTGGATATTATTAATGTATTAATCAAAATGTTCATTAATTATAT
>OMLP01018341.1:0-16220 GCA_900302685.1 Spondyliosoma cantharus | reverse complement strand
GTAAAGTCACGAGAAATTCACACAGCTGTGTTTCACACTCTTTACAGCCCCTGTTAGTTATCTCGTGACCCCTCTGATTTATCTCGTGACCCTTTGGCGGGGTAGCAACCCGGATGTTTGGAATCACCGGACTACGCGTTAAACCTAATTCCATCTCAACCAGCTGCAGTACAACAGTGAAAGGCTCGTGACACATTCCTGAATCAGTGTTAACAACTTAATCATGTGATATCTAATTATACATCAGTCACTAGGGATTTTTTTATGAGCTTTGTGGGCTTTTGATATTTTAGATGTTCCTGATAAAAACCCTCTAGCAGGGTTTTTAATTGTAAGGGAGTAGTCGTTGTTTGTGTGTAGAAGACAATGCTTTACATACAGAGGACATTTCCTTTTCCAGTCGTGTATCATTTGTATTGATGTTATTTATGTGTTCTGCTGACAAATATCCTTGTGTGCAAAAATACACAATACAATTCTTTATTCATTCTTTTTTTTCTTTCTTTACTCATTCCACATGACTCGGAGCTCATGAATCTTTTTTTTACTGCTCGTGTTATTTCTGTGCGGTTTACGTAAAAAAAATCATGGAGACCGATAGGACACGTATTCTTTTACTTTATAAATCATTTATTGAAATATAAATCATCTGAATGTACATGATGTAACATAATGAAACATAGTATTAAGTCATCATATTGGGTGTGATTACCTACAATTACAGATTACTGTACCGTCAACGACACATCACTCACCTGCGGCACACACATTCACATCCACACTGCTTTAAAGCCAAAGCAAGACTTTTTGTTCGCTCTTTTTTTTTTTTGTATCTAGCTCAGCCTAGCTTACTCTTCTGCAACGTCCAACCCGAAATGGAAAAAAAGGAAAAGTGCAACAGCTGATTTTCAGATTATATCACAGTTAAGAGAGAGAGGCAAAGGCAGTGGCACAGCTGGATTACAAAGAGTTTACACATAACTGATGTATAACATCAGATCAACATGAATCTCTAGTCCATCTAGTGTCTTAGTATAACTAGAACCTGCTAATAGACTTCAGGACAGTGGATAACATATGAAACTGGAAGACACGATGTGCTTTTAAAGCACTGCTATTGGATATAATTCTTTTTTTTTTTAACATATTTTTTCATGTTTACTTGGATGATGAACTTCTCTTTGATATCTTCTATGTATACAATAAACAAAAACATGACAAACTATGAATATTTCTAATGCAACTTTGCGATCCACAAATATTGTCAAACACCAGATGCTCTCTACTGGGATGGCGAATGTTTTCACATTATTCCTATTGAGGAGAGGGTCGAATGTTCCCTTTGTTTCATGGGCCTCACTGCGGGGGAGAATGAGGGTGCAGAAGCTGAATATGTGCTTACATAAAATACTGTCCTCCCAAAAACTCTCTCTTATAAAACAACTCTGGAGCTATTTACAATACAATCACACTTCATTCTTCAAAGTGGCAGAAATGACTTCGGTCTCTATCCGGGGCGACTTTTCAGCACGTTATGTTGTGTTTCGGGCCAAAGGTGAGAAGATGCATGCAACTCAGAAGCTCTATTCTCATAACCATTCAAGCAGCTATGGCCAACATCTACTCGGTATTCACATAAAATACATGTTTACATAATGATGAAGTAAAAAAATAAATTTGAATTACTGCATGTATTTAGCCATTGAAAACATAATATGGTCATATACAAATAAGAATGCACACAGTCCAGATTTTGTGCTTTTTAATCTGAGTGTTGCTACTGACTGTGCCAGCATCAGGTGCTTCTCTTGCAGCAGGTTGAGTGTGAAGTGAGTCTACCTGCCAATGCTGTTGCTAGTATTGGACTCATTTAGTTTAGTGCATCTGTAGTGGTTAAATACATATCATGTGAATGATATCCTGTGGTGTTCTTTTAGAGTTGCTGACCAACATGTTGAATTTGTCCCTTCTTGCTTATATTGCTGTTAAAAGAATGCCCGTTCGCATAAAGCTCTGTAGATTTAAAAGTCAATTCTGTTTTATCTCGATCGGTCCGACGCGCAGGCTCGGTGGTTCCTTGAGTCCGTGACGCTACTTTTTCATCAATGCGCGGTCACTCCTCCAGCCCAACAGGGGGCAGTGTCCAGGGAGAAGTCAAGGGCGTACCGTACTGTCACCACAGACTCATTCAGACAGCGAAGTGGTTTTGTTCTGTCCTCTGTAGGGGTCGGGGAGGAGGAACGGAGGGGTTACAGGGTCGACAGCAGAGTCTTTGGTTGGTTTACAAGTCTTTCTCCAGTTTCCTGTGTCCTTGCACCCCTTTTCTTTGCGACCTCTGCTCTACAGGCGGGGTAGTTGTCACAGGAAGCTGTCCTCCACCAGGTCACTACAGTCCAAACACATCTCATCCAGCAGCGTGATGTCCTCCAGAGTCTCACCCTCACGTTTGGCAAAAGTGGAGGTGCTGGAGCCTGTCTCGATGGCGCTCTCCTCGGACGTCTGAGAACTGCCAGGGACATGAATGACACAGGTTAGCACCATCTGCGGTGTGATATAGACGGCGTATAGTCGTTGAAGCAAATGTCTGGTTTTATTTACCTGTGTCTGTTTCTCTTTCCATATTCATCGTCAGATATGGGGTCCAGGTCGGGGAGGGGAATGATGTAGCCGCTGTCTGAGCTCAGTCGCTGCTCGTCAAAGCCACTTTCCCGGTCCTTCAGTTTTCCCTGGTTCTTGTAGGTGATGCCGATGTAGGCATCATCGTTTTCCACACACACCCGAGTCACAGCGGGGTGGTCACTCTTCAGGAACTCGTGGTTGACCCGCTCATAATGCTGCACGAGACAAGACAGATGCATTAGAATTGACGCGACATGTTGCTGCACAGAAATCGCGACGATAGAAGTGTGAGCACTGATTTAATGAAGCTCTGCAGAGCCGCAGGAGAAATGTGGCATGAGTGTGATCACTAGTTGTGTTCCCAGCTGGATGGTGCGATCCAAACTGAAAGTCGCAAAAGCCCGAGGTGCTAAAACAAGAGTGTGTTCCTCCTCTGCCCCCAGCCATTAAAGCTCTGTGAAGGAGGCAGAGGTAAAGCTGTTTTGATGTGCCATGTGTGGCGTGGAGTTTAATGGGGTAATTAAGGTTGCGGGATGGAGGCGAGAACTGGGGCTGCGTCATTACCCAGACTGAGGCCAGCCGCTCTGACAACCAGCTGCTGCATTTGCACTCTAATCTCTCGTAGGTTTCTGTTTTACAGAAGCGCAGGGAGCCCACAGAAACTCTCCTAATGCACTCTCAGAGGATGTGGAGGGGGATTTAAATGACCAGCCTGCTACTTTAAGAGTGTATTAAAATTATTTTCAACCTGTAGTTTAGTTGGAATAAAGTATAGGTTGAAGCAAGAGTGGGAACGTTCCGATGACATCCAAAAAAAGGCGGAACATGCGAAGAGAAAGAGAGTAACAGAATGTGCTGGTCCAACCCCGAGGTCAAGAATGAGAGGTGGTAAATTAGAAAACAAGGTGTTAAAAATTCAAAGAGGTCCGAGGACGTGAGAGGTCACATAGACTCACCCTCCTGTAGCTGGAGGGCAGCAAGGAAGCAACAGTGTCACTCAGACCGAGGAAAGAAGGCCTCTTCTCCGGCTCACTGTTCCAGCACTTCATCATCATCTCGTACCTGGAAAAAAGCAAAAACAGAAGTCGTTACCGGAGAGAACTGTACAGCCTGTCCTGCACTTTGCAATTTCGCTGCGACTCATGTCAGCCGCTGTATATCACAGCCCAGAGCTGGGTTTACAGCACAAAGCATTCCTCATCTGTCAGGATGTTAGAGAAGCTTTATGTCGTGCACAGCAACAGTACAGCCATCATGTGAACGATCACGTACACGTCATGAGGTGCGTGCTCCGGTTTGGACATCCTGTATCCGCTCTTGATCTTGTTGTAGAAGCTTGAATCCACGACCATCCCGGGGTACGGGGTGCCACCTGCAGATCGAAACGGATTCTCGTTAGTTTGTCAAAAAACTCCAGTGTCAACTATTTCTGTACTCTAACAGATGTCTGCAGGGGCTCACCTAAGGAGAATATCTCCCAGAGCAGGATGCCGTAGGACCAAACATCACTGAGAGTGGTGTACAGGTTGTCAAAAATACTCTCTGGTGCCATCCACTTCACCGGCAGGAAAGTCTGTGTGACGACAAAGAGGAAATGTTCATACATATGTGCGAAAAAACATTGTGGAGAATAATAATAAAGCTATGTGTCAGACTTGAAGTGATAAAGTTACTTACACTCCCTTTGGAGACGTAGTTGTTGTCGTGCATGATGTCTCGGGCCAGTCCAAAGTCGCAGATCTTCACTATCTTGCCCTGAGACAGGAGGACGTTTCTGGCTGCGAGGTCCCGATGAACACACTGCAAAAACAGAGCAGGCAGGTGATTAGCAGCTCATTTCATCAACTTTAAATTCTCAGTTCCATCTGCTCCCAAACCAGCACAGTCCGCTCTGAACTACGGACTGCATCTATTTCTGTATGTATTTCATTTCATCTGAGCTCATTTCTAATGCCGTTTCATATTGCTTTATAAAGCACTGTCTTTGTGTAAACATGCCAGTTGGAGGGATGGCTGTGACCACTGGATATTTAGGGATAATAACTATGAAGCTGAATGAATAGCCTCTGGCTGCAGCCTGTCCCTGCCTGGTAATTCTAGTCCTGTGCTGCAACTATATTCAGCCCCTGGCCTGTCTCCTGAGTGGGCTCAGCAGCCTTCACGGGACTGCTTATCACAAAACTGCTGACTTCCTCAGTCCCCTTTTGGACTCAAGCAGGGGAAAACAGAAGAATGCAAGGCCTGCTGGATCTACCTCAGTACAAATGCATCTGTAGAAAAACGCAAGAAAATATGTGGACTAAACTTACATTTTTGGAAGCCAGGAACTCCATGCCTTTGGCCACCTGGTAGGTAAAGCTGAGCAGATCGGTGGTGCTGAGGCCCGCGTTCATGTCGTCTGACAGCAGCTCGTCCATCTCGCCCTCTGGTTTCGAAAAACACACACGCAGAAACACCATGAGGCGGTCCACCAGTGTATGTTCATGTATTGTAAATATAGTTGCTGGCTGCTCAAACCTACTTTTTTACTAATGGCAGGGAGAAACTGGGCATTATTATGCGTGTGCTACAATTATCCTCTCCATGTAATTACAGGGCTGTGCCGGGCCTAAATTCTGACAAGGGTGGACCCCTTCAACCGACACCGACTTAAACACAGCACAGAAGCCAAGCAAATACACAGCAACAACTGAGAGGAGAGAGTGAAAAGGAGGACAGACAGTGCGTACCACTTGATCCTTTCTGAGAGGGCGGGTGGTCATAGTTAGACCCCTGGATGTCTGAGTACTTGGAGGCATTGCTCATCTCCAGCATGGGCACATACTGAGTGTTGTCAGCCTGCTTCATATCCATGTAGTCCCCTTTGCTCTCGAAGGACAGGATCACATAACTGAGACAAGAGAGACAGAAGGGTTACTGGTGTGAGCGATGAGGTGAGGACAGCTTGTGAGCCATACAAAGACTCATGGTGATTATGTTATACGTCCTGTTCAGTCGCCTTAAACCGTCTCTCTCTCCCTATGCCTGAGGTCGGAGGAAGATGTGGTTGAGTCTAACATGGTAGCCAGGCCTAAATCATGTTATGGTCAATTCGAGGTGTGGTCAACTGTGAGTCATCCATCAGTGCAGATGAGCCTCGGAGGGAAAGAGAGAGAGCGAGAGAGAGCGCGCGAGAGAGAGAGCGCGAGAGAGAGAGTGTTGCTGTTTCACCACGAGCGTCTGGGCGGACAGAATTAACAGGTACCTCCAATGAAATTAGGTTGAAAGCTGAGACCACTTCAGCCTGCGATTTGATTTGGTGAAGACGCCAGACAATCTCCTCAACCACGGAGAAAACGGCGATAGAGTTACCGATTAGACGTAGGGGGAATGTGAGTGAGACAATCGGGCAAATTGCTGTGACAACGGTTGTAATATTTGGGAGTGGCAAAGTGGAAGTAAACTGATGTAAAAGGCAAATGTGTTTTTTTTTATTTTTTTTATTTTCCTAAACATAGAAAGTGTGAATTACAAGGATAATTGAACGTAAAAACTGAGCATTTGAATGGAAGCTCAGAAGTATATATACAGTACCTCCTGCTGCTCTCATCTATAGGGTTGATGCCAAAGATGTCCAGCTCTTTTTTATTATTTTTCTCAGGGTTCAGGCTGAGGAAGTTCTCCCTGTTCTTGTGCAGGTAGTTGACCAGGTCCCCGTAGAAGCAGTACTCTGTGATAATGTAGATCGGCCCTGGGAACAAACACAGCAGATAGAGTCGTGCATCGGCGTCAGTCTGCAGGCTAATCTTATCAGAGGCTCGTAAAGGCTAAAAGCACAGTGAAGAGGGCAAGCCTCCGCTTTCCCATAAAAAGCCTGTTAAAATACCACACCCACCAAGAGCTGAGGCAGTCAATCTTTTTGGCTGTTAGAGCTGTAAATGTGCGCAAATGCTAAATCTGAGTGTTTTGGGGAGCGTGAACGTGGATGTTACTGTGTGTCTCTATGTTAAGTGTTTGCTGAAATTGTAAAAGAAGTGTGAACTGTTATTTCATAGCATGCGTTTGCTCTATCTCTCAAAACTGTGTGTGCAGTATTCACCTGACTTGGTGCATGCTCCCAGGAGGTTAACGATGTTGAGATGTGGTCCAAGATGAGTCATGATCTTCAGTTCAGACATCAGGGCCTGCTTCTCACTGGAGCGTGCCGTGGCTGAAAGCGGGGACGGCATCCATGACTATCACACATAATCATACCAACCAACCAGCCGTGCGTTCAGCCATCAACAAGTCTTTCGCCTGAATTCGCTCAATCTTGATCTGAATCAGTATCTTTGCTTTGCAGATTCTTTGGTATCATTCTCTCAATCACTTTTCCCACTTGTCAGTTGTTCCCAAGAACAATGCAGGTAAAGTGCTGCTGCACTTCCATCTTTCACTTTGTTCAGTACTGTTGTGTGCCACTGATTTAATTCATTTCAGTGTTTTGTAGGCTTATTAATTGACAGTGGGAGATATCAAAGGTCCCTAACACCACCTGTCTTCCTCCTGTTTGGCACCATTAAAATTACTATATGCTGAATAAGCTATTATATAGAAAAAAAATGGGGAAAGTTTAAGTCACAAAGAATCTCAAGATATGAATATCCTGTCTGTGTGCTCAGGCTGACTAGGCTTCACTGGTATAGAGCAGCATGGATTCTATGTCTTGCTATTGTAATCTGTTAAACTTACGTTTCAGCATCTTCACTGCCACCTTCATCACAGGTTGGGAGCGGCTGAGTCCATATGCAGTGCCCTCCACCACCTTCCCAAATGCTCCAGAGCCCAGAATACGACCTGAGAGAAACACAACAGAGGTTCAATTATCAACAAAGTGAAACGGAAGAACCTGCACAAACACAGGCATACAAACACATCCATGCACTTTGGATGCCTCTGCTTTCTCATCTGTGACTCTCTCTGTGGCTGAATGTCCCCTTTTTCACTGAGACAAACCAAAACCCCTGCCAGCAAACCCCTACTGCCAAAGCCACATTAGCTCATAACAGCCTCACTTCAAAGACAGAGTGAGACATCCTGACCGGAACATCCCTGCAGGGAGGCTGCAGAGCTGACTGGCAAGAGACTGCAGATTAGGACGGGCAGCTCACCGAGCACTAGTCTGTCACGGGGGAACTCCCATCTGGAGTCATATGGAAGCTGCATGGGATCCACGTAGATGTACTCATGACCGTCTGGGCTCACAGACTCGATGACTCTCCAGCGGATCTCATACCGTGGTTTCTGGAGGACAAAAGACACATGAAAGCTAATTAATAAAAAGTCAAGCCTTGGGATTGTTGGACCTTTAGTGATCAAGTTTTGGGACAATTTTACCACATTTACAGCATTTTAAAACAAAGTTTTAAACAAATAAACGTTTCAAAATAAAAGTAAAAATAAAAGTTTCATTTATCAGCTCAGCTGAATTTTTGACAATTGAATTTCAGAGTACATTGTTGCTTGTTAGGTCCCGAGACAGTGACAGCAAACCACTAATATCAGTTATTTTAAGAATACAGTCTAAATCTGAAAACACAAGTCTGTAAGTTCAGGCTTTATCTTCTAAGTTTACAGATAACATAAACAGATGAGAAAGTAGTGGAATAGATGAAAGAATGGATATGTGAGGATGAATGCAGGCTGATTGCAGCAATACCTGTTTCCAGATAACAACCAACACAATGAGTGAGATGATGACTATGACCAGGAGCACCAGCACAGCAGCAGCTACAGTCAGTTCTGGGTGAGGCCCTGTTTGGGAGGAGAGCCAGTGGTTAAATATGTTAGATGGAGAGCACACTGATCACATGTGCCAACATGTGACGTAATGATGTAAAGTGAAATGCTTGCAGTGAAGCACATTCTATGTGCTGCATAACAAATGTTGTCTATCAGGCCAAAGAGAAGTTAAATCCCCACGGTGTTAAGATAATAAGGACCAACAGATAGGTTGAGAAGATAACATGGAAGTGGGGGGTGGGGGAGGGGTCCAGGGTGGTTTAAGGGGAATGAGGACGGGGGTGTGTGTCTCATCTGGAAGCAGCAAATGGCCCAACAATCTCTTGCTTCCCTGAATTAACTGTCAGAATGAGAGTCCCATTCCCATGGCTAAAGCACAGCCCTCTATCAGCTGTCTCACCACAAACTCATAATCTGACAGCTGCTGCAACACTGACAGCACTGACAACACTCTCCACCCCCTGAATACACAGTCACTAACAAAGCCTGTCACACTCTGAGTGTCACAAATGGAAGCAACTTCAGAGGAAACGAGGTGGAAACAACAACATCAAATGTCAATTTAAACACTGGTCACAGAGGAAAGTCACAGTACTTCTGTATACAGGAAACAGACACGAATGAAATGTGTGTGTTTCTTACCGTTGGACACCAGTTTGACCTCCCTGCTGACGGCTGCCATTTCATTCCTGGCCAGGCAGCGCACCGCCAGCGTGTTTTCCAGATGACCAAACATGACCTGGCTCTCCAGGTTATCGTCTTCGTCAAAGTGTGCGTCCATTGTGACCTCTGTGGAGTTGGCGGGGAGGGGTGCCCAGGAAGACGAGTCATTGGCACAACTTTACAGGAACAAAGGAGAGAGCAATTTATGATCAATTCTAGCGTGTTGTGACGACAAGTACGTTTGGAAGCATTTGTGTTGGCATGTTGTGCTAAAGAAAACTGAACTTACTGTTTGATGTTCTTGCAGATGAACCACTCCACCACAGGAGTGGGCTGCCCTCTAGTAATGCACACCACAGACTGGCCTGTGGCTGAGCCATGGTGGATGTCCATGAGGTCCACAATGACTGCAGGCACTGTAGGCAGAGGGGCGAAAGCAAAAGTGTGTGTTAATATGTTAGAAAGAGATGAGGCTGTAACTGGGGCTACAGGGTTGTCAAAGAAAATAAAAATAATAAGGTGCTTGGGGCATTCTTCTCTGACCTTTGACCTCCAGGATCAATCCGACAGTGCGAACTTGGTCTCCATTCTCCACTCGCATGGTGTAGTTCCCGCTGTCCTCCTCCTTCGCACGGATCAGTGTAAGAACACTCAAGTAGCTACACGGAGCAACAGAACAAGAAACTTGTAACTTGCACAGTCACAGTCAAAGTTCACAGTCGCACTAAATCCTAATGACAGGCCTGTTAACTCTGAGCTTGTCATTAGCTCAAGTGTTGTGTGGGAGTCTCACCTGGTCTCGCTGAGCTGCCGGAGGCTGGTGGAGATCTCCGCTGTCACATCACTGAGTGGGATGCCGTCTTTAAGCCAAGTGACACGTGCGCTGGGGAAGGAGCTGATCTCTGCCCTGAAGTCTCGGACCTCATCCAGCTCTGCTGATTCATATTCTCCGAACTCCGGCAAGATGGACATAAACTCACCCGCTGTTAGAAAAGAGGAGAGACATTCATTGGTCCCCAGAGGAAAAAGAAGAATCTATGAAATAATGCCTCATGTATTTACTCTTAGTAAAAAAGAAAAAACTTTCATACCAAAAACACGAATAGCTAGCTGCTTTGTTTGGCTGTCATTGGTGATAATATCAGTAATGGAGCAGGAGTAGATGCCACTGTCCTTCGTTGAGGCCTGTGGGATCGTCAGTGTGTAAAGGATCTCCTGATCCCTCTTGTTCTCATGCACGGTTTTGATAGCACGATTAGCCTTTCAAACAAAAAACAGACACAAAAACAAGTTACTTTTGAGTTTCAAACCACCTTGAAAATCAGGCTTAGTGAACAAACGTAACTTTGGTTTGAATTGTTTTTTTTGGTGCACAGGATGACTTGAGCCCTCACCACTTTGCCAGGGTATTTCCAGTGGTCTTCCAGTATTTCAGATCCTCGAGCCAGACAGGTGACAATAAGGGTGTCTCCCACCAGCAGAGCAGTCCGTTTGGCTGTCAGCTCAACATGCAGCCCAGCGCCCCCTGAGTATCAACAATAGAAAAGGTCGGAATGCCAGTCAGTTGACACATATCCTCTAAAGAAAACACAGAGCAGACAGACCAGCTTTGACAGGTAAAATACCTCTACTGACACCTATTTACATGTTGACAAACACACACCTGCCCATCCGTGGACGATGTATTCCCCGCTAGAGTGTTCCTCTCCGTTTATGAGGGCCTTACAGACGTAGGTTCCAGCTGTGAACACTCCTAAAGCGCCCCTCTTGCTGTCATAAACACTAGGCACAGGCTGCTGGGTGTCCACGTTGACCAGCGTCACGTTAGCACTGGGGTCAGACACTCGACATTGGATCTCCATCTCCTCGTGGTCGGACAGGACATGGTTGCCAAAAGGAACCGGCGATGGCACAAACGGAACATCGGGATCTGAGTTGGAGTAAAATAAGTTCCTCAGGTAAGACAATAAAGCCAAATAATAAAAACACACAAGCTCAAAGCAGCGGCGTACCCCATACCTGGCACATAGACGTAGATGCTGCTGTCCTCTGCGTCTTCAGTGTTGTTTCTACTGTAGAAGCAGGTGTAGTAGCCAGTGTGCATCGCAGTGGCGTTGTTCACAGTGATGGTGGTGACAAACAGGCCGCTGTTGTCCTCCTGTGCTATCTCAGGAACATCGAGTGGTGTCTCCCAGACTAGTTTTGCCTCTCCTCGACAGGTCAAGGTGAAAGGAGAGTGGAGGGGCACTACTATTTCGTCTTCCTGTGGCAGCAACACTGGAGCTGAGGATGGTGGGAACATTGCTGCAGTGGGGGCTGAAAGAAAAACAAGAACAGCGCTTAGTCATAGATCTTAAATGATCTATTTGTTTATGTGTCTATCTGTCTGTCCGTTGTTCTTACCTTTCACTTTGAGGTAAAAGGAGAATTGAGCAGTGCGAGAGCCGCTGAGGACAGTGATGGTATAATTTCCGTTGTCTTTCACCAGAGGCTGCCGTAATGTCAGAATGCTTTGATACCTGCGAGAAGAGTTGCATATACTTAAAGATACTTGTGTTATCTAAAGGAAGAGTTTTGGATTATATCCTTATATACTTTCTTGCCGAGATCGCTGGATGAGAAAATCAATGCCACATTAAATATGAAGCTGGACCCAGCAGGTGGTTAGCTCAGTTTAGGATAAAGACTGGAAGCAGAGGAAAACAGCTACGGCCTGGCTCTTTCCAAAAGTAACAAAGTACACTTACCAGGACCTCTAAATCCCTCTTATGTCATCCACTTGGATGGAAAGTTTTGAAATGACACATTGGGGTTTTACATGGGGTTATGTGCCGGACTATTCCACCGGGAGGTCACTACTCGCTGCCATGCAATAGTCCCTCACATAACTGCCTGTAAAACCATGAATTGCTGTTTTAACATTTTGTTGATTGTCGAGATTTCGCACATTAAATAAAGCATGTTAATTAGCGAGCCTTACAGGTGCTAGTAGACTGTTTTCCTCTGCTTTCAGCTTTGCTAACCAATCGCTAATCCTGTCTCCAGCTTCATATTTATTTACTATACAGACATGAGAGAGGTATCGATCTCCTCGCCTAAGTCTTGCCAATAAAGCAAATACAATGTCACATTATTTCTTGATATATCTATTAACAAATCACAATCTTTTTTCTCACCGATTCCCTTCGAGGTGGCTAGTTTTGGCGAGGACGTAGTAGTTCCCCTGTAAGGCTTTGCCGTCTTTCAGCCACATCACTTTGGGGGCTGGGTAGGCATCAATGAGGATGGTATACTCTGTCTCCTCTAAAAGGCTGACAAACTCCATAGCCAGAATCCCGCTGTGGTCCAGTGCCACGAAGGAATTCTCCTCTGAAGGGACAAACGGAGAAAAAGAAAGGAATTAGCAGGTGATTGTGGATGAAAATTGCTAAAGAAATGTATCCAGTGTGTAAAGTAATACAGAGGGACGGTGAAGTGAAACTGGGGTTGAGGTGAAATGAAGGCCTGACACACATCTGTTGAAGCCATCCCATAAAACACAGCAGCTGATGTTGAAAGCAGAGGTGAAGCTTTACAGTCGGATGGTAGAAAATGACTTCCACACACCGCTCCCAGCATAATGTGCACATATGTGAAACTATGACAATTTCACCTGAATGATGATGAGAATATTAAATCTGGAATAAGTGGGTATAAATCAGTGTCAGGAGCAGTTACTCACATTATTACAGTTCTGCTGGAAACTCGATATTAAGATGTCCCGAAAAAATGTGTCTTAGCAGACTTACCAAAGACGGTGACAGCAACGCTGCTGACTCTGACCTCTCCGCTGAGTGAGTGGGTAATGGAGCATTCGTAGGTGCCGCTGTCCTGAGCAGTCGCTCGTGGGATACTGAGGGTGTAGATGACCCGGTCAGGAAGAATCTGCTTCCTCTGAACTGCATCCACAGCCTAAAGGAACAGAAGAGGAATTTGAGATCCTACTGACTGGAATTTGAAAAAAAAAGATATTGGTAATAAGATATTTGAAATGTTTAACTCTCAGTGTTTTTCCGTTTTAACAGGTACAATGTATAAGAGTCGCTGTGTCGCGCTCCTGAAGGCTAATGTTTAAAACACTTGCTAGGCCACAGGAGATAAATCAGGATCACAGAGCCTTTTTAAAAGGCCTGTAATTGCAACTGAGACCAAAACCAGCAGTCAAGACTGCAGCGTTCCTACCCTCACGGTCTCTGGAAAAGATCTTAGTGGAATCCCATGCAGAAAAGGAGACAACGTGCTGTATAGATTAAAAATCCGAATATAAATATAAACAAACATAAATTGCGCTTGAGACTCTGTCGGACCCTTGCAGCGAACACTTCAAAAGCATTAAATGTTTAGTTGGCTGTCATGTGCAGACAGCATCTGTCCTACACGTCGCAAGGTCACCAGGGTCAAGAGATTTACTATCCTTGTTTTTCTTCTTCTTTTGAACCGCCTGCTCCCCTCGAGCCATTTGTCCTCAACTTTAACATTCCCATCAGTGTCTTTCACATGGGGTTAACTCCGGCAGGATCCTCTCGGTGGTTGTCCTCATAATAAAGACACAACATCCAGTCGCTGCTTTCCTAACGCATACTTTGCAACCACTAAGGGCCGTCCTCAGAGTTATATTCCACATCCACCGCTGCTACGTTTAGGTCCAAAACCATTATTTGCTAATTTAAGGCTCGTTGCTGCTGGGTAGGAAACGACATGAAAATATGACAAGGGGTTGAGAGAAATGGGGCACGAAGGCTGAGAAGTCACGGCTCATTATGGATGAAGCCATAGAGGAAGACTGAACTGAAATTAAACAGAAAGGAAAAATGTTTGCATCTTGCCTGTTTTTTAGGATGAAGCCACTGCTGCAGCAAGCCCGGGCCGGGTGGAGCGACACAGGTGACGTTAACAGGCTGCCCTGCTCTCACCGTCTCCTCGCTGGCTTTAACTTCGACGTCAAAGTCCTCCATCTCCTCGGGGACTAGAGAGACCACCAGAGGATAGACATCAGCACCGTCATCTCACAGGTCCCAAGATTGTGACAACTTGATTACCATGAGCTCATTTATCACCGAGTGGGGGCTCGCTAGGTCGTCATTACTCACTCACACATACACACAGAGTGAAAACAGGCGTGTTAAGTCATCTCCCCCCTGTGATAATGACATAATATCATGGGTCTCATGCGGTGAGATCACCATGTAGCCCTCTCATGGTAAACAGAGTCGGGGAGTGTTTCCAGCTGTGTAGTTTTTAAATTCTTATCCCATCGTTGTATTGCTTTTTGAGAAAAAAAAAAAAAAAACTCATAAAAGCTCATTCCAAGTTTACTTCACAAAGACAGAACAGATCTTGACTTACGCCCAGTCTCCACAGTGTAAACGGCGCTTCTGAACGTCTGGCCGTTCACATTGGTTTCACACAGGTACTTTCCGGGCGAGAGGCTTCCAAAGAAGCCCATCTTGTTGTCGTAGTAGGCAGGCATCTCCTCCCCACTGAGGACACTCCTCAGGATGACGTGAGTGTAGGGGTCCGACACGCGGCAGGGGATGGGAACTCCAGTGGTGTCCATGGGGACGACCAAGTTTTCGGGCATCTCGGGGACAAATGGAGCCTGGGCATCTGGGTGCATAGGGAAAGGAGTGAGGTCACATTGTGTAAAAGGATTTGGTTTGACTGACAGTTTTACTCTACATTCTTTAATGGGCTCTATGTTGCAATTTACTTGTTTTAATCACTTTTGTTTTGGCCATATGTGAGCTGATTGTAACGTAATGTGTTCCCCCGTTTCTCTTTCTCTGTTGCCTCTAAACCTGTGGAGGATTTGTTCCGGTGTTTCATGCTGCTGATTTTTACTATGTGACTGACTCGGGACGCCTCAGAGCCTCAGCAGCTAACGTTAGCTTAGAAAAATGGAGTCCGCTAACATTAAACTAACCACTGGCTTCCCAACACAACGTAGCTCCAAGTTCCACAGAGCCACTTCAAAGTGAGACTACCTTTTTTTTTTTTGCTGAAGAATAAAAACAAAACAAATGATTCCCTCATTCAAATGAAAGTTTATGAGCAATAAAACGCACCCTTGCTCAGTTTAACACACACAGAGGCTTAACTAGCTCACGGTGGCTAACATTAGCTCCCGTTAGCTTAAAACAGCTTTTAAACGTTTTTTTAAAAAAATTGATGTTTTACGATATAAATGTGCAAATTCAATGAACGTATGATTCTCTACTACTTAAAACATTTCCTGTTATTATGTGAAAGTTAACCTAGTGCGGCTTTAAACTTCCATATGTATGAAAAACCCATATTCACCTGGGACAAACACGTATATTCCCGCCTCATTTTCCTCCCCTTCCGGGTCGTCTTCCGGCTCACTCTCGGGGCTTTCATACGCACACATGTAGTACCCGGTATTCTCCACTGTCGCGTTGTAGATGAAGAGTGTGGCCGTGTAGTACCCGGGGTACACGAAGGTGTTCTTCGGCAGGGGTTCGGCCCAAACCACGTTTCTTTTCCCGGTGCAGCTGATGTTGAAGACGGAGTTGGGCTGCAGGATGAACTCCTCTTCATTGGACACGATGGTCGGTGGCGACAGACCGGAGGTGACTGAAAGGTGGGAACATTACAGGAAGTGTTGAAATAAATGTATATGTTTTTTTTTTTTTTTTTTTTTTTTTTTTTTAATTAAATAACATCTATATCGTGCATATTAGTGTCTTTACCTGACACCAGCGCCGCCAAGATGCCCCCAAACACCACATACGCCTTCACCCCATCCATGACTGGATGATTTGTCCTGTAAAGACAGAAAAGACCTTTAGTCAATTACGCAAAGCAAACATGTGGGGTTTTATTTTGTTTTGGCCATTCCTGATGAGATATGTTACCGCTGTCTCCACATTCTATCCGATTTGAGAACATGAACTTATTCGCTCCATAAATCAATTGCTTACTGACAACTAGAGCTGATCTGTGAGCAGTTTGAACAGACTTACAGGAGGGATCTGGGGGGAATTTAACAGCTTTAACACTTCACTTCATCTGCTGATAAAGTGACGGTATAAGGTTTGCCACGGGGGTTGTAAGTCCAGTGCGTAAGGGAGAGTCCACAGGGCGGTGGTGAGGGTGGAGAGAGGTCGGAGCTCCGCTGC
>OMLP01018338.1:16947-31937 GCA_900302685.1 Spondyliosoma cantharus | reverse complement strand
GGGTTACACATAACTTTCAGCTGGCAGAGAAGTGCAAAGGCAAAGGGAAATAATGATAATTCAACTGAGAAAAATGTCTATTTCAGCAAACACTTTATGATCCACATCATGTATAATTAAATTTCCCTATTGTGTGGCATTAAATTGTAAAAGCATAGCCAGCATTATTATGCTGAGCCAGATACAATTCAAATGTTTGAATCTCTTTCATCATTTCCAATTTTTAATAAAAAGTGATTCTTTTTTCTCCCTCTCAAAATGAAAACACCTCTGAGGCTGTGTTTTCCTCATGGAACAAGCTGTCAGGACCTCTCGTTGATGAGACCTCAGTGATTGTTGCATCCAACAAACCCAGAGGATGGTCGCTTCATTAAATGTGGTGAATGTGCGCTGTGAACACACCGTATGTCTGCAGAACTACTGAATGGGTTGTCATGAAATTTTGTACAGACACTACCTGTTCCCACATGATGTATCCTTTTCACATAGGTCATTACCTGACCTTTCTTCTTCCTCCGCCATGATATCGACAAAGTTTTGAGGGAAATATCTCAACAATTATTGGATGGATTGTCATGGTGTTTGACAAAGTCGTTCATGTCCCCTTTCAGGAAGAAATCGAACAATTGGTGATCTCTTGACAGTTCATCTAGCACCATTATCAGGTGAACATTTCGATTTGTCTGGACTGTTTACGAGCAAATAGTGCATGGAATGGAAAAAAAATAATAGAGCAACAAAGCACCAACAGAGAGAAGCAGATGAGCGACAATGGTAACAAGTGTGTCACATCGTGCCCCCTGGTAATGCAGTTTGCTTACGGCAGTTTTGATTCACGCAGAGAATCAGAGGTATCTGCGCACAAGACAAAGTCACATTACATCAAAGAGTGGACTAATCTGACTCACCGGATGTAGACTGTTGGTATATACCCTTTTATTGGACTACTATTTCAGTTGGCATTCTCCTCCCTTCTCTACCAGGGATCCAATACTGGAATATCTATCTGGATAAGGGGTCTAAAATGTTCATCTCTATGAGAGCTGTTCAGTGGCTCAGGAAGCCAAAAAAGTTGAACTTCCTGGGTATAGAATAATCTGGATGGTCCAGAAAGATTTCCTATTGGGCTGTCCACGGACCCTTCAAACAATTTAATGTTAGAATTCTTCTAGACCTACCAAATGTTATCAGACAAAATTGCTCAAATTCTGATAGTGAAACGAGTCATTTCACAGGGGTTGTGACAATCAAAAAAAAATGTACGCAGCATTTTACACTTATTTTATATTGTAAGCTTATGGGAAAAAAGTCTATTTCCAGTGTGCATCACGTGACATTGTAATAACATGGTCTGGCCACTATGTCAAGCTAGCTTCAGAAGTCCGGTGCTGTTCCAACAAAAATCTCTAGCTTGCCATTTTCAGAAATGCACCGTCTCAGGCTTTGGATGTTGTTACATCGCGATATGACATATATGTTGTCGTCTCCTGGTTTTAGAGGCTGCATTACAGTGAAGTAATGTAATTTCCTTAGTTCCTACTTACCAGACTGTTCAACTTGTTCTGATACTTTTCTTTACCCACTTCGTCATTATATCCACATTACTGATTCAAAAAACATTCCCATCAGCCTTCAGCTGCACTTTATGCTAATTAGCAAATGTTGTGTAAATATACCTGCCAAACATCACACTGTGTGACGCTGTCATTGCGAACATGTGAGCATGCTGACGTTGCCTCAAGGGCCACTATAAGGCTGTAGACCTATTCTTGTTCAGATACAGATTGCACCTGATACATATTTCACCTGGATGTAGGATAGCTACAGTAGCCTGAAACAAGATCTATGTATTTAGATTATGAGATTTTTTATTTTTTTTTTGCCTTAACACAGCTCAGTGGAATACTGTCTGAAGTTCTCATAGATTTACAATCTCTATCGGCATTGGTCTATATTTTTAGTGTAATCTAGTTGCTAAGGCACTGTGGAAGTTTGCAGCAAGTGCTATAAGAGCCGTAAAAGTTTGAGTTCCAATTAGTTTGGTTGTCACTTAAATACATCTGATGCTACTCCTATATTCAGTCACTTTCCACTTTCCAGTTTCTGAGGTTACCAGTCAGGCATTTTACTGTCAGACACGGCTGTGTAGAGGTGTGCAGGTCCCACATGAGTGTTAACTAGCCAAGCAGCACCTTTCCTCTTCCCTAGCCTCATACAGGCTCACTCATCCTATCACTGAGGCTCCACACTATGATATGTAGAGCTGGAATAGGACTGGCGGTGCGAAGAGCAGCCTTCACACTCGCAGAGGCTGAGTAAATGAACAGCCACAATAGAGGACACCAGGGAAGGCGAGGCCACATTGCTGCTGCCCACTCCTGGCTGTAATAATATAGGTGGAAGTGAACGGCTGCCTGGGTGGCTGGCCGGCTGCTAGTCTTTCTGCTTCATCACACACGTCAAGACAGGAAAGAAATAAGGAACAAGGACAGAAAGCTCGATAGGAAAAAGCAAAAGTAGCTGGTGGACAACAGTGAACAAAGTATTAGAAAAAAGGTGGATGTTCCTGTGATACCTCGATTCTCTGCAGAGATAAAATTATCAATAATTTCTACAAAAAGGGTTTTCTGACATAGGTAGTCTTGATTCGGTTTGAAAGGAACAGAAAACATTTAATCATATTGCAAATCTGACGGAGAAAGGCTCTTTGTCGAGGTTTACAATTACACTCCCTTTGACCCTCGTCCCGACCCTGAATCATTCAGTGCTTTGCCATGAATGCCAAACAGAAGTGCCTTAAACATGAGGGATGAGAGAAAGCTCTCTAGTCCCATTGAATTACCCACATCATATTTCTCACCATGTTCAATTAATAAGGGCTATTGAATTTGTGACCATGCGTCAAGAATAATAATTACAATATTTCCTTCAAGGACCATTTTACAGATGATTTATGCTTTTGAGGCACCAAGATTTTCAGGAAAGAGGGACTGGGAAAAGAATCAATACATGACACAGTATGGTATTACTTCATGCCAGCCTCCATAGAAAAGAAATCATTCAGGCAGATAGAGGTCTGCGGACTCCGCCTAGCTGATAAGTAAGAGTCATAGAGGGGAGGGAGGGCCACAACACAAAGTTGGGAAACCTTGAGAGAAAACATGCTGCACAGGCGACTCTTCTTTATCTTTTGGATGAGCTGAATTCAATGCACAAACTGTTCCTGATTAAGGGTCAATTTAAATAAGTGTGTGTGTGTGTAAATGTGCATGTGTGTGTGTGTGCTGGCAGGCTACTGAGGGACCTGCTGGGGTTGTTTGCTCCCTTGCCTCTAATGGATGGCCACATTTAAGACGCTAAGAGCTAATAAAGAGTAATGGGCCTGTGGCCTCACTGGGGAGGAGGAAGAGCTATTTTGAGTTCATGAGAGAAAGCATCATCTCGGGGATTAAAGCGTATCGACCGATGAAGAGTAAACACTGCGATGTCGTGCCGCCGGCCTATATGGTGAAGCTGTGGATGGAAAAGACAAACCCAAATAGGCGGCACTCTAAGTGGCTGGGTGGGTCAGCAGGGATGTCATTAAGGGATGCAGAGAAGAACCTCCAGGTGCTGCAAGGAGGCCTGGAACAGTGTTGGCACAGCAGGAGAACCCTGGGCATCCTGGGCAACCTGCAATCCCAGAACAACACCTCCTTTGTGCCGTCCAGTGCACATGGCTAGGGGGGAAAGGAGCTGAGAGCTTTTGGCTCGGGTCGGGAGGATGAGACAAGCACACATCTGTGTGCCAATCAGTATTCCCGTGGCCCCTCCGGACTTCTCTAAAACATAAACTGGGATCCTTAATGAATCTCTTCCCCTCACACTGGCCTTTACTGCTAAACGATATCGTAAATCAAGCTAAATACAGAGGCATCCGTGAGGCAGAGTCAGTCGGCCTCTTTGTGAGTGCAGAGGGGCATTTAATGGTGAGAGAGCTCTGTTCGGGCAGAGGAACAAGTGGACACAAATCCAACCACGACTTGTTTGCCACCCACTAATGAAAGCAAAGTGGATTATAGCTGAGGACAAGAGCTGGGACAAAAAATTGATCCAGCAATACATTGTATAGCTTCCTCTTGCGATACAATTATCGATATCCTGGCGTCAAATGTTTTTATTAAAACATGCAGGTGCTCTTAACAGCTTCCCCTGAAATTGGATTTGCCAGAGACACTACCTCATGAGCGCTTCTGGTGTAAAATTAATTTATACAGACTGAAAAGAATTAAGCGAGACACAGTTGTATCTTTCCTTAAAACACGTGCATTGGCATGGACAGGTTGCAGTCAGTGTGTTTAATAAAGAGGCAATAAACTACGACTCCGTGCACTTTTTACCTCTGCCAAAGAGGTTATGTTTTCATGCGTGTCCCTTTTGTTGGATGGTTGGTTTGTCAAAAGGATTACACGGAAACTACAGAACGGATTTCCTCAAAACTTGGATGGAGGATTTGTCTTGTCCCAGAATAGGCCCCAATAACTTTCGGTTTGTTAATGGTTCGGGGACTTTGAATGGCACTCAGTAGACTACATACCTCTGCCAAGGCCCACTCTCCTCCAATATCAAACTCAACAGCTCTATATCACTTGAAATATTAAACCACCCGTTACTGCTTAAGGATGATTTACAGGTGCACTGTGTCGTTTTGAGGAAGACATTTTAAGATTTTCATGAATGAATAAACTGAATAAACAAACTCTCCTCAAAGGACAACACAATGTTACACTTACTTTGTTCATGTTAGCAGGACCCGTCTGAGACAGCGTTCTGGGGATGTTATTTACCTCGAGGACAGCTTGTTTATATGGAAATATATCAATAGCTATTTCTGAGTTTGTGTTATTACTGAGGGTTCTTCCTATCTGGATTTTTGGGGATGATCACAGATCCCTGAGAGCAGTATCGGCCAATTCCAGTCACCACTCGCAAGGATGTTTCTTCACTTTATTGTGAATATATCTTCAATATATCTCATATCAAAGTTGGCCAAAATTGTAAAGAAGAGAATTTAGGAAAATTTGTGTGTCAGTAATTTCAAACTCAAAGTACTTTCACCTACAAACTGTAGTCAGCTAAAATATTTCAGTACATTTATCTAGTGTAAACTTGTTGTGATGTCACATTGAACTGCAGTTCACAGCTTAACTTTCCTCTGAACAGTTGTGCTGTGTTTAGCTCCGCTATAAGCTGTTACCTCTGTCAGCTCAGTCAGCTGTTAGCTCTCATGCTGCAGGGCTCGAAACAAACAGCATTATGTTGTGCCCCCTGCTCGGGACAACAGAAAATGTAAAAGCGGTGAGGACTACTTCTGACTACGACGGTGTGCGTCTTTTCATGCCGCTACCATAGCTATCTCACTCCACAGCGCTATGTCAGGGCTAGTTATAATCACCAGATGGCTTCTCAGCAAGAGAATTAAGAGTTGCGATTACATTACATTACATTACAGAACGCATGGATGTCGATCCGTGGTAGAAATGAGTGCACTTTTGCCCCCCTCTGCATGAATTACTATGCGATTCCCGACTGAGGACTACATGACAATCAGTGTAACACTGAAAAATATCATATTATGTTTACTTCTTTGTTCCTCAACTCCATCATAGTTTCCCCTCTTTAAGTGCAATCGCCACAAAATCATATTAACATCAAAACGCAGAACCAAAGAAAATCTCATTGAGAAAATATTCAACACAAGCAAAGCAGATTGATTATGGATGCTGATGCCTGTCTGTGATTTTGCAGATTGAAAATGAAGTGCTGTGCTTCTCTGATGAGTGAGAGGAACGAGTGGCGGCCTCGGATAACGAAAGTGCCTTTGAATCAAGCCGTAGCGTGTTTTTCTCCTCCAAAGGATCAAAACTTTTGTGAAATTAAACCTCAGAGTTCAACTATGGTCAGCTCAAAAACTCCCACAATGAACTGTTTTACTTATAGTTTGTTCAAGCCAACATTGGGAGGCTGTAGGAGTTTGCCGTGGAACCAGGGGACGATAGCCGTAAAATCCGTAAAAGTTAATTAAATCAGTTTATACAGTCGGGACAGAGGGAAGATTTCCCCCCCCCCAAATCCCCTTTATTTATAACCAAGGTGTGAAAAACAGAGCCTGTAAATGAAAGAGTTTTGTGGCACGGTGTCTCTGCATGCTTAAGTGCCTCCTATCCAACCCTGCTCCCTCCCCAAATCTACTGGTAAACCTCTCCCCAAGGTCACCCACATATAGGATGATAAATTCTGCGTGGAGCTCTCCTGACAAGGCTGAATCCCTTTAAATGCAGCCATACTGTGCAGGATAGGCGGTGTTTATAGACTTTTCTTCCACTTTTTATGTTCAGCAGCACCAGACTTTGGTTTCATTGCTAATGAATAGACGATAATTATGATGATAATTGGCCTTGATTGGATTATAGCTTGCAGTACTATTAGATTATAAATGCCTAATGAGGATGTCTTCATTTTAAACTGAATGGTGCATTCATATAAATTGGCAGTTAACATTTTGAGGCGGTAAGGACGTACTCAACGTCAATAGAAAGAAGTGAATGGAGCGAACCAGGTGTAGGTTCACTCCAGACGGCGCAAACTGAGGCGAAGATTTGTCTCCTAAAATAAATGTTTCAAGCTGAGCAGAATTTGCAAAAACAAAGGAGCTGAAAGTGAAGTGAACGGTGGAATTCATACGCTTTTGCTGCGAGCTTGAGAGCTGTTATACAAATAAAACTGTTATTAAATACAGAAAGGCATAAAGATCTAAGGTTTGGCTTCTTGTTGCAAAAATAACATATCTTATGTCAGACTATTACAGTTATTTAGTATGTATTTCTATGACTCATTCATTCACTCTGAAGGAGTTACAACTTGCCAGCGTGCACACTAAATTTGCATTGTTTTCAATGTGGTGTATTATTGCCCAACAGAAGTGCAGATGTTAGTAAGATAGCTCCAGGAACATAACAAAATTTCCAAAATTTTGGTTTAGGTGACTCTATCAATGTGTTTCCTATGCACTTTAATTACGTACTGTTACGGCCACCTCCGTTATCTGGGTATGTCTATCTGTGTTGTGCAGCTGTGTCATGTTAAGCAGGATGTGCGATCCCTTGCCGAGGATTGGCTGGCGCGAGACCTGCCTACTTCCTGGTTCCGGCCGGTGATCTGATTGGTGCGGCGTCTGGCAATCTCCTCCAATCATCTACCACCTTCCAGACCATCCCGCTGTTTAAATGGCTGCCCTCAGTTGTGATTTTCCCTCTTGATCAGCTCGCCTCGTGTGTATTGTGCTCCGCTGTAGTAAATGTGTTAACTTCTGTGGGAGCTTTAGTTTCATGATCTACTAGTGTTAGATCCTTGTGTTTCCTGTGTTATCTTAATCTGTGAGCTGCGGTAAGGAAATGTGGGCAAGGATCTTAGTGGGGTTAACTGACACCAACCAGACACCTGTAGATCATTTTGTTAGACCCACTAGGTTTAGAGGGTGCTGCCTATTTTGTATTTTGATTATTGGTGGAATGGATGAATTGCTTTTGTAGTAGCTAATGGCTATCTCTCATTTTGGAGAGACCTCTTTAAGTTATATTCATTTCTTTGAGTTAAGCAGCATCCAACAGCCCTTTTTCCGTTCTCTTTGTAAACCCTGCAAATAAATAACTTGCAATTTTACCAAAAAAAATCTGGTTTATCTTGCTTCCCTTTCCCCCACAAGCCGGGTCGTAACGCGTACAAAAAAATTTAACCACTGCAAGGTCTGTGTACTTTAGTGTGTGGAAGTATGATACAGCTTTTGAGGGCAAAAATTCCTTTGTGTTTTATAAAATTAAACCTGAAATACAAACTTCCAAACCAAACATGGATGTCATAACAGTATGAGTTTGGTAGCTTTGTACATCAGGGCTGTAATCCATGATGGAATGTAGTACAATTTTGAGGTATATACTTGATTATTTCCATTTTCTTTTGATAATGACCCATAGTATACATTATATACATGAGAAACTTGGCAACTCTACCAAGCGACTGTCCACACAGACAAGTTCACAGGGGCACTCCAAGCAGCATATAGCATATACTGTATTTAGCAACGTAAAAATCCACAAAGGAGAGCAGAAAAAAAGTGGTGTCCACAGTGCCAGTCTCTCCAACAGAGTTAATTTTATTCCACTAGTAAATTGACCGAGTCACTAGTTTAGTGTGTGGCAGGAGCAGTCCATGGTAAGGTTGCTTGTTAATCCCGTCAAAACTCAAAACTGAAAAAACTAGCAGTTCACAAATCAGCTTACAGCATTGTGATGCTGTCTTCTCCTGCCAGCAAGGTGAACTTTATATTACGCAATCTAAATTGCATAAAACAAAAAAAAATGTAAAAAAAAACATAATCCACTCGATAAATCGCTACAAAAATCCATCCCATCTACGCTCAACACTGCACAGATTATTTCATGCAGTGGGCCAATAATTGGCTATGAGCTGTTCTCTGCTCCAAACTGTGGTCATTGGATCAGCCACTACTGATCGACCTCTAATCTACTTCATGGATTGTGGCAAAATTTGATACAGACATTCATGGTGCCACAAGAATCTCAATGATTTTAGTGATTCTGACTTTTTATCTGGCGCCATCATCGGTTAGAAAATGTCAATGTATCCAATACACAGGTACAGTGTATACTGGCTCTTTCTTACAGTCACAAAGGGGTGCACAGCGCAGCGTAAGTCGTGTCAGACCGACGCGGTCGTCAATTTCACGGCCAGCGCCCACGTTGTGCGAATAGCAAATGTCCACCTGTGCACTCCTGGACATGTTGGTCTTAAAATGAGGTGTGGTCAGGCGCACTGACGGTGGATTGCTATCTTGAGGCAGCGGAAACCATCTCTGCTATAGACCAACAAAAAAATCAAAGTCACAGTCTGTTTCCTGCTATTTAAAGAGCGCTTTAATCAGACAGTAAGATGCGCCTACAGGGGCTGGTTCAAAACGCACGCACACTCTGATTTTAGGATTTGAGAGGCCGCTTTCCTTTATTTTAAACATTTCCATGCTCGCAATAATGTCACCGTAACAAATATGGCGGCACATTAAATCAGCAAAGCTAAAAGTTGTAGTTATAAACTCTCCAAAGGAAACAGAATTAGACTTTTAGCTTCTGAAATAAATATGTTTAGACAGGATCTCAGGATTTATCAGGACAGCAGCTTCACTCCAATCTATGTTACTGTCTGAATCTGGACTGTGTGTGACCTTTTGATGTGCTGCAGAAGAGCACAGAACATCAATTAACATGAAATACTTGCCGATCCTGTCGACGAGTCAGAAGTTTTAAATAATCAATAAAGTTTATCATCTGTTCCCAGCGCGCGAATGCACATGTTAATGTAGAGATCACACCTTTTCTGCTGCTGGAGGATTCCTCATTAAGGACGTATTTCACCCTCTCATTGTTACCCTCATTCGTTATTGATCAGGATGATACTTTTTATGACCCATCCTGCCGGATCCACAAAATGAGATCTGTGCACACACAGAGAGACGGCCAGCAGCGCTCCTCCTCCTCCTCCTCCTCCTCCTCCTCCTCGGTTAAATATCAGCGTATTTTTTCATATGCAGATTTGTCGATGGGACAGATGATTGTTAAATGCCGGGTAAGAGTCTCCAGCAGCCACGTCCCTCACTGAAGACGAGTGCCACTGTTAAATATTTCTAGTACTGAATGGGAGACGACACTGGGGTTGTTTACTCTGGTTTCACACATGACTAATTCAGGGTCTAAATACAACCCCTGTGTGCCATGCGCCTCACTTTGCACCCGGAAAATCTGCTTTAACTAACAAAATGGACTTGGACACACTCTGCACCCTGTGCTTTAGACCATACATTATAGACTGTCTAAGTAGGGCCTTGTCCGTTAAATGACACTCAAGTCTTTGTATCATTTTGTCTGCTCCCTTCCACATATGTTATCACTGTAGATGTGTGCTGTGTGTTATTCTGGTTAACATTACTGTCATCAGAGAAGGGTGTTGGGTCTATCGATAATTCTGGGACTATAGCTTATTGAATAGGAAGTCAACCACCATGCCAACAGAAGTCTTAACCTTGAACGTGATATTTTGTAAGACGATCAAGTTGAGAATATGCTTTCATGGTAGCCAAAAGACTTACATAGTCAGTTAACCTACGGCAGCATAGCATCATGATGATGAATTATTTTAAACAACACACTAATGAATTATGCATTTATCCTCATTATATCAGGACTGCAATGGCTACAATAATAGCACTGATTGATGCTGCGCTCTGCACAGATGCCATCTGACTCTGACTCTCTGTACTTGTCTTTTCACCCTTGAAAACAGGTCGAGGTGCTTTTTGCTTTAGTGCAGATTCTGCACTAGGAAAGATATTTTCAGCCTCTAAATCTAGGGATTTTACAGTTTGAACTACGCACATGCACACAGTGAGATCTATCATCATTCTCCCAGTAACATGGTGGGCCTGTGGTGTTCCATTCAGTCAGTACAAGGCTTATACATTTTAGGGTTTTTTTAATCCTTGGAAAATTTGACGTTCTCTGGAAGTGTCCACTCACCCTCTTGCGAAAAGAGCTTCTTTTTTTTTTTAAATCTGCAGTTTAACCTCAAACCTGTCAGAGTGGGAACTAACTCTGTGAGCAAGTGGATTTATTTTGGGCCAGGGAAATAAAAGCTATTAAAGCAAGAGGAGAGAAATGTTTCTATTTGCGACTATCAGAAGTAAAAGCAGTGTGCTTTCACACCTCTGACAAAATATTTTAGTTTTAAAGAAATATTTCCATCTACCAATGCGGCAGGGCACATTTTGTTTCACACAGCCTTCCTGTCCAGCTGCCAAGCTGAACTTTCTTTAAGTGATTGACGGCAACTCACTCTACACTCCGAAAAACTAGTCTGCAGGAATCCTAGAAGGCTGGATGATTCCTCCTGAGCCAGATTTACAGACGTGGGCTACATAACGTGTTAGAAAAAGTGAGTATGGAAATGGAAGCTAATTATAATTTTTGTTCTACAACATTTCTTGGACGCAGAGCTGCTCTGCGGGCGGAAAAAAAAAAAAATCACTCACTGTTTTAGTTAATCCTCAACAGGCCAAGTGAAAGCAGCATGCTTTTTTCCTGCCTAACTAGACTGAACACCTTGGGAAAGAAGGGAGGGGAGCTTGAATATTATGAAGTCTCACGCACTCTCTGTGAAAAAGGAAAGGAAAAGTAAAGCAGCCTTAGCGCACGAATTAACCTTGTTAGACACTACACCGCATTAACCTGTAAAGTTCAAAATAGCCGTAACCTATAGTTGAAAGCTAATCTTTAAGATAATGGAGCATGAGAAGGACAAGTCAGCCGTCTATAATACAGCATATTTCATACAGTAACGTTTTTTGCCTTGTTGATTACACTCACTGACGTCAGAGTCAAACGGAGATATTTTGTCTAAGTCCAGAGCAATGTGGAAATGTCACAGACGAAGACAGCAGGAGCAGTCCGGCTACTTGTACTGTAAGAAGTTAGTCATTAGAGAATGCAAAACACAACTGCCTCCGAAAAATTAGAAAGGTTTGTTGAATCTTTTGCACACATGACTTGACTTAATCAGATTTTAGGTGGGCCTAATAAAAATCACACAAATTGCCACAAATCTGTATTTCTAGTATGTGTAAGATACCTTATTTAAAGTATTACTAAAAGAGATCTATCTGAGAAGTGGAAGATCCAACAACATGAGCTCGACCTCTATAAATGTATCACAGGCACAAGCATTTTGGCCGGTGAGCAGTGCTGCAATTTGTTTTCTCCTTTACAGAACATAATTCCACATTTGAGTTGAGTGCATTTAGGGTTCAGGCCGTCTTATTCATAAAAAAAAAAAACACCAAAAAAAACAAACTTGAAATCACACGGACTGACAGGTCACTCGCTAATTAGATGATTCTGGTAACTTGTCATTCGTCTTGTCTTCTATTTGTCAGCAGCACTTCATATTGTAAAAAAACGAAACAAGGCTCCTTCAGACTGACTGACAGCACATCATTCTTCACTTCACTCTGCCAGAAGGCTTGATGCATTTTTCTGGTGGTAGTCAAGTGTCAAACTTATCATGCGTGACGTGAATTTGCCTGGATTAGCTGCTAAAGAAATGTCAGATCCATATCTGATGTCAGTTAATGTTGTTTGACTGTAAATCAATCAAGCCCTACCCTGGTTGTTGGTTCGATCCCTGGGGTTCAAATTAGCAGTAATCAGAGCAGGTTATATAAATGTGATTAGACAGATAGCGGCCCCCCTGAGCAGGTTAGGATAGTTTGATTTGTGTGGCTTTTATTCAGTCATTTGAATCAGTGTTTATAAAGTACACACGTGGGGGAATCTTGAAGTAGAGTGTAAAACTCTGAGTCGTTACACTCTGTATCATTGCTGCCCAGTTGTTACAGCACAGGTCTATCTCCTATAACATGAGGAGATACGCCAAAAATAAATTGTGTAAGCCTCCAGATCTCTTATCAAATAATTGATAGGAGTTCTTCTACATCCTACACTTTTAGGGTTTTATGTAGTTGGTATGCTTTTGTGTGAGATGACCTGAACTGAACTGAACTGTTTTCAGTGTTTGTCTCCGAGGTGAGCTGATGTTTACTGTGCCATATCACGGGCAGAGAGTGATTCTTCTCTTCTCGTCCGTCTTCATTCGCAGCGGGCTGCTGTCATACAGATCAGCCCACCTCTCTCTGCTGGTCAGCTCACGCTTTATTCTCAAACATATTTCTCATTCATACAAAAGTTCAGCCCAGTGGCCAGGATATACTGTTAACAGTTGGCGTTTCTGCAAACCACAGATACGTCTAAGGTTGACATTTGTTATGCATTTGCAAATGTGGCATACCACGTTCACATTATATGTTAAATATATTAGAAGGCAACGAGGCCACCGTACGGCCGACTGCAGTTCGAGTCACACCAGTGAATATTTATAAAGAGACCTGGGGACATTTCCAGGTATTTCTGTGGCGACAAAATCGTGTGTTTTTCCAGGTGTTTTTCAGGACACCTGGGGATATTTCTTGGTGATTCTGTGGTTTCAAAAGGATTGTTTAAAAGGATATATGGGTACATTTCCTGCTTCCTTTTCATGGAAAGTCGGAGCATCTCCATCCATGATCGTAGCAACAACTATACAAAACAATTTTAAGGAGCTAGCTTGCACCAGGAAGCTGTTATTCAGACCTGGAGGCACTGCCATCCTTAGTTCAGACAGGATATAAAAATATAGAATACTACACTACTGACTGAAAATGTCAGGACTGATTTGGGAAGGTATCACTTGGCAAAAAGCTTGCACATTCTTCATTCTTCCGAGCTGAATTAACCATCCTACACATGGCAAGTGCAATTAAGCACAGATTACATCACTCAGTGGTGATTTCAGTGGTTGCCATAGTCCCAGCACTTCTAATTACAGGCCTGCACAAAACAATCTCTGAGAGGTTCACTGAGATGCACATAAACAGCATGAAACAAGGCACCAATGGTATTCAAATGCAGCCTAACAGTGCAAAGTACCACTTGCCAACAGCTTGTTTTCACTTATCTCAGTCTAGTTCGTGTGTCCTCTGAGTGAATCATTTCAAGGCCTCCATCATACCTCTATATCACTCTGCCAAATCAATGTCAGACCCACAAAAGTTTCTCAATATTGTTTTCGACATGTGGGATTTAGAGATTATACAAACTGCCATACTGTGCTGACAAAATGCATTTATCGTTATTCAAATCCATACTGCGGTTTACTCTCTGCAGTGCACTTCACTGCTGTAGAGAGACAAGCCTAGCTCCACTGCCTGCCAATAGATTTCAGTTTAATTCTGAGGTTTAACTCTTCACCTTAAACACAGCTATCAATCATCTGCCTCCAGCCTAGGTCTGAACTATTACCCTAATACATGCCAGCATGCACCTTTAGGGCATGTCAGTAAGTAAACATATACAATTCCTACTGTTTTATAACAATATTCGGTTCGTTCTCTTCAATGATTTTCTTGTTTCGTTTGCATCTTTATTGTATTTTACATCTCCAATGGGCCATCTACAGAGTGAGGCCAAAGCGTGCCCAGCCCACCTCTTAAACAGGCTGTGGCGACATCGCATGACCACGGCCAATGTGTGTTGACTTGCCTTCTTCCCCTAAAACAAAGTTTCTATGTTTTCAACTCTTAGAACTTTTGTAGCACCTAACTAAGGGGAGCCCAAATTAAAAGTTAATGTTGAGCCACGGGCCAAAAGCAAGCACATACTGCAACCCCTCCTCATACCGATAAGATTGCCAAGAACGTGGTATACATTTTATTATAATTTTTTTGTTACATTACTGCTGGTGAAAGTATCTCTGAGGCTGATGGGAATGTGACCAGTTTTCAGGTACCTAGTAATAAACCAAATCAAAACTGGGGAACGTTTTTCCATCCACGAATGTCCATCCATCCAAAAGTTTTTTTTCTCAGAGGGATCACCTAAGTGATTGGGATCCATCTTTTGGGGCCAATGAACAAAATGTGATGAGATTTTTCTGTCTGGGCCAGAGCGGTGGACTGACTGAGAAGCTGGCCGACCCAACATCCATAAAGTCATAGCACTAGCATGGCTAATAGAAATGATAGCTAATCCAAATTTTAATTCCCAGCAGGTTGGGAATACAGCATTCAGTGTTGCATTAACGTTCTTAAACGATTTTATTCCCAATTTGAATGAAACTGTAATATTTTTGAGGCTAACCCTTCATTATCATTGGGGTCATTCTGTCTCAGCGTGGTGCTTCTCCTTCCAATTTGTGTGAAATTGAGGGCCTCTGGGTTAGGAAGAGAATCTGCGGGAGCTGATAGCGGTTCAGAGCGAGCTGTGGCAGGAGCTGCTAGCTGCCAGCGCTGCGCC
>OMLP01018338.1:6401-16927 GCA_900302685.1 Spondyliosoma cantharus | reverse complement strand
GGCCCGGGGCGACACCACTGAGCACCACAGGCCCAATGGCTCACTATAGCCACACTGTCTACGTTGTGACTGGACAAATCTAATCCTCCCCCGTCATCAGCTCACTGTCCCCTAGCATGAGAGAAACAAAGCAGCATGAAAACTCCAGGCTGCCAAAAACTAAAGGACTGGAGGCTGCTGGAAGGCAAGGGCAAGATGACAGCATGAAAACATGTCATTGCTAGACGTGTAGTTACAGATCAGGGTGAATCAATATCAGGACAATGCTTTTTAGCTCCAGAAAGTCAATGTGCAATGACTTTTGTGCCCTTTGCCTACGAACACAATCACGCTGAGTCAGTGAGTTCACTCGAGGGAGTTCATTAAGTTAGAGCCACTCCTGCCAGACTAACTTGTACACTGATTGTACTCCGAGGTGGCCATTACTTTCACACTGATTAGGAATCAGTGATTGCGTCAGGACTGATTGGGGGACCCACACATACACTGGCATTCCAATTACATCAAGTACCATCTTACTACTGGTCAAAGTGCAGACCATTTATATTTAACCGATTTGTAGTTAATGAGCAAATGATTATTCTGTGGAGGTATTTCTGTTGAGTATTGGCTTTAAATCAAAGGAGAAAAAGAAACATCACCCATCTTGTAATTAGTGCCGCACATTTGAGTAGAGTGAGTATAAAACAGCTCCATTCCTTGATTTGAAGTAACGCGCTTTGATTGCAGCTAATATGGTACCATATTTAGTTGTGAGGCCCTCCTCCTGAATACCTTGTCTGCTCTGATTGGTCAGCTCACAAACACCCGAGCCAGCACTGCTTACAGCAATACAGCAGCTGTGCTGAATCAATTCTTATGTGCCAAACTGGCCGCTAGGAATAAATTATGACGTGGTGACGCAGACTGATCTAACAAAGTCACAGAATAAAGGGCAGGACTACTGACATTACGTTTTCACTTTGACCTTTTAACTTTCAAGATCTTTTACACAAGAACAAGAACATACTGTATATGGGGGAAATGGAACAAATCTGCAAGACACACAAAGGCAGGCAAGGTGGAAACAAAAAGCAAGCTTTAAAAATGAAGCTGGTGTCTAAAATCTAAAGTCCAAAAAGCAAGCGACAAAATTAAGACGGGCAGACCGGGCCATAAAAACAATGAGGGCAAAGAAAACAGAACAAACAAACTGACAAATAGTGAGGCAAAGACAAGGACTTAAAATACACAAGAGGCCAATCAGGAACAGGTGAACCTAATCCAGACAATCACAAGAGAGGGAAAACAAGAGATAGAGGTTGAACCTACCCGCCAAACAGGAAACAAGAACTAAACAAAAAACCCAAGACATTAAAAAGTTTCCTTTAACCCAATGAAATGTTTTGATAAATGTCATCAATAATGTGGATGTAACGGTTAAGAGGTTGAAAGCAAGTATCGGAACCAGTAGAACAATCTGACTTCACTGTGACGCAACCTTTTAAACCAGAAGAAGACAACGTCATATCCGATATCCGAATTCTAACGCAGTCACAAATCATGATATGGTTATAATATCCATATACTGCCCATCGCTAATCAATACGGATAAAGTGACTGTAATACACTTGTGCACTGGTCCGATAATTCAGCCAGAATACATCACATTGAACTGAAACAAGCTTCAGCCGAAGTGAGCCTCCACACAGCTGAACTATGAGTCTGTGACGTCACGCCGACGTTAAGCCTGCTTCCCTTGCAATAAATATGTTGATTCAAACAGTGATTTCTTTCTACATCCAAATGAGTTTTATATTAGGCTAATGCTTTTTGATTCACACTATAAAATGTGCTGTGTCAGAGGCACCTTTCCACCTATCATAATTCATTCTTCATGCAGCTGTGCGTTGGTGCTCCGGTTTGCCGTCACAGATGAGAGGACACAACAAACGCCTCGCTCTTGTTCCAGCCGCCGCAGACAATAGTGATTATTCACGAACAGGACGGACCGCTCGAGGGATAAAACCAATATATTTTGAAATTAAAATTCAATGGTAGTTTTAAGGCTGCTGCTCAGCATTCTACTGCATGAGCACGGCACTCTGAATCACAAAGAGGTGCGCGGCTCCCATTTTAACATAATCTCGACAATCAATCAGCCACACCACAAAGAAGTCAATGGGCCTTGACAATATGTACCTGTCAGATCATTGCCTCTAATGCATTAGGCTCTGATGCCTCTGATAGACAGCGACAGCTCCGCGCACACAACCGAGTGCTCCGCTCTCTGCGATGTAGTGACAGCCTTTTGTCCAGCCACCTGCCTGTGATTACTCAAATCAAAAATGCATAACCATGTGGAGTTATGAATTCATCTCTGTTGACAGCAAGGAAGCGAGACTCAGCTGAGGAAAAGCATAGAAAAAACCTATAACCAACTGGGAAGAGGAGAAAATATACCCATGCAGATAATTCTGTGTACAGAGTTTATCACAAATGCTGATGTTATTTTTTCTCCTGTTCACGTCGGTGCGCGCGGAGAAGACCCAGTTACAAGGAAATACAGTTTCTCGGGTGGATTCATATTGTTTAAGTCTTAATGCAGGATATATTACATAAATATGTAATATTGTGGGATGCCGTCTTTGCACTTTTTCGTCTCCAAAGAAAGCTCCGGGGCTAATGACATTTATTAATGTATTAAAGTAATAAAAACATAATCCGCTTTCTTAGTTTTTCGGGGTTTTTTTTTTTTTATTTGAAATAACCAATGATTCAATAGCTTTTAAACTCCAGTAAACAGTGGTAATATATCTTTCAGAATAGAAACATTTAAATTTACTGTAAAGAAATAGGTCGGAAAATTAAGACAGAAAAGGCAAAAGGATTTTCAGCGGACGTTATCTGCAGGAATATTGCTGTGATGGGAGACCTTGCCTTTCTCTGCAGCCTTCACATTATAGGCTGACATAGTTTTGTATTGCATGCCAAGGCTCACCATGCCAACCACGTAAACAGGAGAAAACATCAAGGCATATGTTTAAGAGCTGGAAGCATTACTAATGAAGTGCATCCCAGAGTCTTTACTCTTTCTCAGTGAGCAAGGTCTCCACATCAGTTATTGTGTTGGCATAAAGTACCACTGCCCTAATGTGACCACCTCGGTACTAATAATTGCTGCTGTGGCTTACTGCATTTCTGAGCAGTACAATTTTTTTTTTTAATTTTATCTGTTTTCTTCAGCCTTCAAAATGAAAACGAGATTTCTTCATCCTGCTCTAGATATTTCTTGGGAAACTTAAATTGGATTGGTTTAGTGGCGTCTTAGTAAAAGTTTAAAGATGTTTTTTAACTGACATCATTCACCTCACATTGCATGTGTCCGCCAAAAAGCTGCATTTGAACACACCACAAAGACTACAGCTGATGGCCGACTAGTTCTTACGCTCTGCACCTACGCTAGCCTGTTTACACCGTTCATAAAGGGAAACCAGAAGAGTCAGGACTGCGGATATATTAAACCATTGTTACGATAAAGCAGCAACATTTTTACACCAGTCTCAACATTATGGAAACCTTTAGAACATGTCTGATAAAAATTTGGCAAAGTGCACTAATAGAGTGAAATTATGAATACTACAGGCTCAAAGGGCTTGTCCTTGAAGTCAATGGAGTGGTGATCACATCCAGTTCCTCTTTGGAAACTTCAGGAGAACTCTGCATCTTATATTTTTGTCAAGTTTGTATTTCACCCATGCAGTGAACACTTCACAAGAAGGAAAAGGCTTGTCCTTTTATTTTCTGCTTCGCTTCTTGTGCATTCGGTCAGCTGAACAGCCAATCAGAATGATTTCTCTCACTGACGGGCTTCGCCACAAATTCAGTACACTCAGTCGGCTGGAAAACCACCGATAAGGACCAACTACTGCCAATGGTGAGGGACGAACTGCAAAAACAAGAGCCTCTGACTCTCACCGATGGGCTCCGACATGTCAGCAGCAGTGGTGCTGTGGTCTCAGCACAGACATTCATAATGTCCAGCGGATGAACGTGAATGACTGATGTGATCCCCCTGACTGAAATTTCTCGACAATTAGATGTAGAAATCCTACTTGACATTTGGGATTGAGTGAAACATGACATGAGTGAAACATGTCAACTATTGTATGGATTGAAATGTAACTTAGCGCACACATTTTTGGTACACAGACAATGAAATGCAGCGATGTGGGCAGTCCCATCACGACTTTCCAACTTGTGGTGCCTACATTACCCACAATGCATTTATGCACCTGCATTTATCAGATTACATGCAGATTACATGCAGCTTTCTCTGGAGCCAGAGATGGGTTTATACCACTTTTCCACATGTGCAGTAGTACTCCCCAAGATCTGTAAACACACTTTTATTTGTAAAACGGGTGGAGTCCCCCTTTAAATTGAAACCTCACAAATGTAAGTGTAACTTCACTGACACTTCTTTACATTAAAGTGCGAGTCGTTGCCAGCGAGGCTCTGAACTCCTCGCTGGATTTATGGAGAGGAAGTGCACCGTTCAGACACAACTATCCACTGATGAGAGAACAGACAAACACTGCATCAGCATGTTTGTCAATTACTACAATGACCCGCCTCCTCAGGCACACACACATTTACAACCCCTCCCTTTAAAGCTTTTACACAGATTTCCTTCATTCACCTTCCCTAATCATGAAATTTGATTAAATGGAAAGTGAGATCACGGCAGTTATAAAGAGCCAATTAACACGGGGCAGATGTGCTTTGTGGAAATATTATAGGACATTACACTGATGAATATGAGGATTTATGGGGGCAAAAACACACTTTTGACTCAGTGATTGGAAAAGCTACAATGTAAGCCTCCCACACGCACTTTAAGTATAATGAGCATGAAAGTGCAGAACAAGGGAGTCCACCTACTCAGTGTGTTTCATAAAGTGGTCATTAAACAAACAAAGGTGCTCAGTCTGACGCACAAACTTACAGCGCAAAGGTTGAGCGTAAATCATTTGTCGTGGTTGGTAATTATACAGCAGACAGATTCGCACTCAGCCTACACTGAGCTGCGATTTTCTTATCCTTTCCCTTTTTCCGTGAAGAGGAACTACAGAAATCACCTCAGCCATGCCAAACTACATTTGGAAGAAGGAGAAATCCTGCCTCTTTTTATCAGTGTCCTCCGTCACAGATCTCAGACGTGCACCGCAGAGTGCTCAAAGCGCAGCTGTAAGATAGCCTTGATGAAAAATACCAGCAAGCAAGCCAGGGATTTCTTCTGTTCTGCTCATGTCCTCTCATCCGTAAATAAACAGCAGAACCAAGTTAACACCAGCAAACCAGCAACATGACTGAACAAGGTTTTTATCAAGCCGCAAGCTCACTTAACACAGAGACTCATTTAACTGATCTGTTGTCAGATGTTAAAGTTCCTGGTGAGATTTCCTGGATTTAGAGTCTTCCAGTGCAATTAAACACTGCGAGGAGGAGTGGAGACAAAAACAGAATTAATCACTGAACTGCTGATGAAACCAGGCCTCTTTGTTAAGCTGGTGATCAGAGTCTGAAGGACATATCGGTTGGCTGATAATATCAGCCAATATTGGCGTATCACAGATAAATCAGTATTGGCATATATGTTGCATTCAAACATTTTTTGAGAAATACGAAGAATTTTGCAGAAAAAGATGCCTGTGGTATTTTCTTATAATTGAAGTTGACAGTTTCAGTGCACCGATGCCTTTTTAAACACATTCACAACTCATCAAATAATGATGCTTTGGGATGGTAGGACGGATCGGCCACCATCCCAAAGCATGGGCAAAGTTGGGAATGAGACTCAAAAGTTAATTTTCCTTATCAATAGCATCTTTAATTGTATTGTTAAACTGCAAAATATCCTACCTCTGTTTCATATACACGTCACTCAAGTTATTGATAGCTACATTTGAAGAATCATTGCAAAGAGTGTGCAGAGTGTCGGCTAATGAATTGATATGACCAAATATTTGACTCCCTAATATCAACAGCGGCCCAAAAATCAAGTATCAGTCTGTAATTCTCAAAACTGAGCTAAATTAAGTTTGATGTTGTACAACCTAACCTGAAGACACAATCAGCAGGATGCAGCAAACACATTTGGATATTGGATTTTGCTCTCAGGAATCCCAGTCTCACAGTCTTTGTCTTGACTTTAGCAAATTGTCATTTTATTCAACAGATTCCAGGAAATGTTACAATCTTTATTCAATGCAAGTTTATTTAACACAGGGACTCATTTGAGTCCTGATACAGGTATAATTGATGAGCTGTCAAAGATTTGAAACAGTATTAAGGATTAGTATTTCTCGGGGATTCCTGGATTTGGAATTTAAATCTTCTGGCGCAACAAAACACGATGACAAAGTGTAAGTAATCACTGAGGATGTTGATGAAATCTAGCCTATTTGGTTAAAAATTCAAAACTCAAATTGGAAACTGTACAACCTAAACCGAAGAAACAGTCGTATGCCAGGAAGCAAACGAACACATTTGGATATTCACATCCAGCAGCTTCAGTAAACAGAGAGGACAGCCTTTTTAAATGTGAGGAATGTAGCTGATTCTCTGAAAACAGAAAAAGACCTTCAGTCTTTCTCTTCACTTTAGCAAAATTACATTCTATTTAAAAGATTTTAGGCAACATTACAGTTCTTTATCCAGCGCAAGCTCACTTAACACATATAACGACCATATGCTCCTGATACAGGTAGAATTGATGAGCTGTCAAACGTTTAAAACAGAATGTAGGATTAGTAATTCTCAATGAGATTTCCAGGATTTGGACTTAACATTTTTCGGAGCAATAAAACACTACGACGGAATCACGTTGAAGTAATCAGGCCCCCGTGGGTAAGTGGTGATTGCCTTTAATTCTGTCTAAATGTCCAGCTGTTAGTTTAAATGAATTTGACGTTGTGCAGCTTAAACCAAGGAGACACAGTCAGATGACAGAATGCAAAAAAAAAACAAAAAAAAAACTAAACTAACTAAACTAAAATAGACAAGCGTATTTGTCCGCTTTGTAGTCCATTGATTCAAGTCATATTTTCCTTTTCCATTAAGTTTTAACAACATTTTCAGCGCATGCAGCATGTCACCCCTCTCTCTCATTTCGTGGTCCTTGCTTGCTCAAGGACATGAGTCCTAAGTCTTAAAGGATTGCCAGGGGCAAAAGGAAGAGGAGCTGGATGTGTGCCACAGCAATCGGGTGCGGGACCACAGCAGTGGATCTTTCCGAAGACAATTACAGATAAAAACTCTCCGCTGAGAAAGAGCCTCCGAATCTCTGCAGGGTTAATACAATGTTGGTGTTCCAAAGAAAAAATATCCTACAGGACAAGCTGAATCCCTTGAGAGGGATATAGAGGCATGAGGACAGGAGACAAGAGACAGCATGGGCTATGTGCTTAGTACTTAAAGATGTGGACTGAAGGCTATCCTTGCTTGATCCCCTTTTGGATCTTGTTAAGCTCAAGGATAAGACGAAGGGAGGGAAGATTGGATATTCCTCGCAGGAATCCCACCGAGGTGTCTCACTGGAAGACACCTTGAGGCTTCAATTAATAGAGAGAACAGCCTTTTTTTTTAAAAAAAATGAGCAGAATAAGGTTGGTTCTCTGAAAACTGAAAAAAGACCTCCAGTCTTTATCTTTAATTTGGCGAAAGGACATTTTATTCAATAGATTTTAGGCAATATCTTCGGTCTAGTAACTTTCTGCCCTGTTAATATTTCTGCTTTTCTTAACAAAGGCTAGAGCCGCAATTACACCGGAGTACAAGACGACTTCCCTCCGCCGCAATCATGAGTTCATTATGCTGTGCAGGCATTTTTCTATCACGGATCTGATCCTCTCATTTCCTGGAGTGTGTTATCAATTTTCATCACTATTCACAGTGAGGAGCTGTGTCCTGCAGCTCTATGACACACAATGCTCAATTAGTATCATACTGTGTACGGTTACTGAGGAGGACTTGGCATATGGCAAAC
Source organism: Spondyliosoma cantharus (assembly GCA_900302685.1). Lineage (NCBI taxonomy): Eukaryota > Metazoa > Chordata > Actinopteri > Spariformes > Sparidae > Spondyliosoma > Spondyliosoma cantharus. The sequence continues at coordinate 8,898 of OMLP01018338.1, read as the reverse complement.
ATCATTACGCTCACTTCAAGCCAGTGAGTCAGCTCTTGTAATCGAGGCGCTGTCAAACAGGAGTCGTCCTCGCAGCTGCGTGAAGAATTGTCAAGGTGTGCGCGCGAGATGCAGTTTGACTGTTCTGCCGTCGAATCTCTGGGAATGCTTGACCTTTAATTCTGTCGGGAATCAGTACGTGTTTCTTTTATTCTACTATAAATGATACATAATTGGCTGCGAGTACAATCAGACAGCGGCTCCCAGCCTCAAGGTAAAATAAAATGCGAATAAGGCTCAGCCACTGAATGAGCAACTTGTTTTGCATCGGGGTTGGCATCCATTTGACGAGTTGCTGCTGCAAAGCTGTACAAACATTTGTGTTAAGAGGAAAAGTTCCCTCTGTTTGACAAGAAGGACAGCTGCTAAAACCAGGTCTAGAGGCAAAATTCTAAATGAATCAATACGCTGTCCATTTCTTTTTTTTTTTTTATGTCAAAATTCTCTTTTTCCAGCTTTTTACATGTGAATGTTTTCTGTTGTCTTCCCTCCTCTGTGACAGCAAACTGAATCTCTTTCCATGTGTGGACAAAACAAGACATCTCGGGCTTCAGGAACAATGAAGTGACATTTTCACCATTCTCTGACGCCAAACAGGTAATCGATTCATTTATGAAGCCTGATAATAATCACTAATTGCAGGCCTGCGATGCTGAACAGGAACACATTTTCCAAGCACAATTTAGGTTTCAACTCTTCCCCCACAAGACAGAGGGGGCTCATTAGCCAGATCACAAGCTGCCATCAGTCCTGCACGTTCTGGCTGCAGGGCAGTCAAAGCAAATGCTGCTCCTCTCCCTGTGGCGCTGAATGACTGATGCCATGCCGTGTGCATAGAAAATGCCATTGACATTGTTGAGTGTTTCAGCAAGAAGGCAGAGAGAGAGAGAGAGAGAGAGAGAGAGAAGAACAGGTGTCTGTTCACAGCATGCAGTGACCGTCAGCTGCCCCACCTCAGCACAGCTCTGTAACTTTTTCCAATAAAATAATTGTGAATTTTCAAGACAAGAGATGACAAAGCTCCAGATGCTTCTGTTGCAATGCTGTAAATGTTATTTAAAGCCAGAGAGCTGCTGTACAGGTGCAGAGCCTCTCATCCCTGGCTGCAGTGGGTCCATTCATTAGACATATTAACTGAGCATACATGAACTGCAACCATCTGACAGTGTGCCTTAATTAGACACCATTCAAAACAACACTGTGTGGCTCTTGCGTGCCGTGAAAGCAGCCCGAGCCTCGCATCAGTGACTCAGGCTCCTCAGGTAAGGACGCGTTCCTTTCACCTGGCTCGTGGCACAGACTCCCTCTACATGTTGGCCACAGTTTCTGTTCATACTTCTTCGTGTCTGGCTGCATTATTCTTAGTAAGAGAAACACAATTTCCTCCTCAGTGGGCGAGTAGACACATGGGCAGACGGGGGTAAATAAAATACTAATAATGATAATAAAAAATTGTGCTTACCTCCAAAAAGTAACACCGCCGACTGAAGCGCGAGGATGTGCAACATGTTTCTTTCAGCTTTTGGGAAAACACGAATCCCCGGAAATTCTACAGAAGCCAGAGCAGCTCAGTTTAAAGGGAAGGAGGCTTTCTGCAGCATCGTTTGTAAAACGTGAGAAAGCAACTTTTGTGGGGAAAATGTCATGCCTCATCCAGTGACAAGAAGAAGAAAAAAAAAGAAGAAGAAAATCCTGCCGAAAGCTTTTTTTTTCTCTAAAGTCCTATTGAGTCGTTTCTTTCTCCGGAAAATTCAACGCTTGAAGAGAGGGAACTTGCGCGCAGCTTTGCGTCACTCTTTGAGGCATTTTTTATTTTATTATTATAATTTTTCTGTAGAGGAGACGCTCAGGAGAAATTGCGTGAACCGGGAGTGAAACGCCTGCTGCGGGGCATCCTCCGAATTGACTCTGTCAGTGAGCTTCAAAAAAAAAAAAAAAAGTGTTTTTTCTCCTGAATGAAAACGTTTTTTTTCAGCCCCTCTTTCCTCGCCGGCCGGTTTGTGTCCTCCGCATCACTCGCTGAAGTTGGCGGCTGTGCGGTCCGAACACTTGGGGGGACGAGTGAGAGCGGTCCCAGCCGGACATATGACAAATATACAAAAGTAGCGCAAACTGCAGCATGTGTCTGCGTACATCCACACCCGGGCGACCTTTCGTTGAAGTCCTCGACGTAACTCCAGCGCGCGCGGCTCTGGTCCCGGAGCCACTTACTAATTACACTTTGGCACCGAGCGGCTCAAACACTGTGCCGAGGTCCGGTTTCACGCCGTCATCTTCCGATGTTTATGTAGACAGGTTTGTGGGGGGGCTACATGTATCAGAGGAGCTTACGCGTTGTCAGCCGTCCAATGCGCGTCGAGGAAAGCAGAGGGAGAAGAAAGCGACAAGAAGTGACAGTGGCGCACATCATCGCACCGGCAAGCGCGCCACCCTCACAGGTAGCGTGGGGGGGGGGGGT
>OMLP01018337.1:0-16387 GCA_900302685.1 Spondyliosoma cantharus | reverse complement strand
GCCAGCAACGGCGGAGCGGCGACCATCCAACATCGCCGCCAGCCGGGGGAGACCACAGCAGCAGAGGAGAGCGACCAAGGAGCCAGGCGGTGAATAACCCTGAAGATGTGGTGGAGGGAGGACCAGCGGAGCAATGATGGACAGCCCACAGAGTATGAGAGTATGTCGGTTTGAAAGTTAGCGTTGCTAGGCTAGGCTAACAGCTGATCGACAGGGCTAACAGCTGTTACATTAACATGCCGGACACCTACTAAGCCTGTTGTTCTGTGTGCTATTGTGTAGTTGAATAACTTGCCTTTCCAGATTAAATGTCTGTTCTTGGTCTTGGATTTTGTGAAATAAATTTCTAAATAAATGCGACTTATAGTCAGGTGCGACTTATATATGTTTTTTGTCCTTTTCATGACGCATTTTTCGACTGATGCGACTTATACTCCGGAGCGACTTATAGTCCGGAAAATACTAACCCTTCCTACTTAGACACAAAGGGTTTAATGTTGAGAAAATGGCCAATCAGGGTCCAGTATAAAAATGAAGGAAGTTTCTATTCAATATAATCACTTCACAAATCTGACTTTGTGGAGGGTGAAAGATAAAGCTCAAACGGATGGATGCCTTCCATTGTTTTACACCATCCCTCTATGAGTCAGTCCAATTCATTAACACTTTAATTGGCAGCTTGGTACCTATGAGCTGAAAATGAAGAGTCATTTGCAAATAAGGAGATCATACTGGGGCTGAGTACACAGAAAACATGCATCAAGGTTATTTTGTGTAATTGCACCCTGTTGGAGTGGAGCCTCAACAGGAGTCCTGCAGAATCCCTCAGCATTTTCAAACACACACTCAAATTCAGCTCCTCAACAACGACTGGACTGACAGGAACCATCGGGGAGAAGTAGTGTTTTCATTGTTTTACATGGGGCCTCTAATGTTTACTCTTTCAGTTTAAAATATCATATATCACTGTCATGTTTCATCTTTGTTTACACGTATTCTTGCACTTGTTTTAAACTCTCTTTACTCGTGAATGTCTTCTGTTGTCCTTTTTTCTCGTTTGACTTTGTCCGTTGCCTTTGTTGTTTTACTGTGCATATCACTTCAGTTACTTGCATTATACATAACTTCTGCCAGACTGAAACAGACATCAGTGCATGTTCTACAGTAGTGAGGACATCGGACAGATGTAAATACAGTATATGATATAAATCTAAAAACTGTACCAACACTGCACCTTCACAGGCACTGTATTATAAAATGCATTTTTGTGCTGCTGCTGCTGCTGCTGCTGCTGCTGTGATTTGATCTGATCTGATGCTGTTGTCATCATGTCCGTCATGCTGGTTTCACTTGTGAAGAGATTTTAATCTTAGTGTCTTCCTATTGAAATAAAGGTTATGTATATACAAATCTATAGTAAATATCTACCCTTTTGTCAAGTTGTTTACTGTATGTATACTGTATACTTGTATACTTGTATATAGTCCTAGTGTCTACACTACCTTAGACTTAATGGTCACGCAAGAGAGTTTTTTAGTTACAGATAGATTCCTTCATTAATTGCAGTGTTGTTAAAGCGTGCATGTCTCTTAAATCTCACTCTTGCACTTGTAGCATTAAAATTTAACCAGCTCTAAGTTGGCCATCAAAAACAGGCCCACCTTTGTCTTGTAGCATTGTGACTAAAGCACCGCAATCATTAGCATGAGAAACCACTGAGGTGGCCATCGAGTGCAGATTCCATGCAGTGTTGTGCCTAACAATCAGTATTATAAGCATGTCTTTACCCAGCCGGCGTTACTGCATGTATGTGTGCACATCCAAGTACTACATATCAAAGCTTAGCAGGCAAGTAAAGAAAAAGAGACATGCAGTGAACCTGAAGATAATGGACACATTCTCTATAGTGTCCGATCAGTGGACGTTAGAGAGTGGATTTCTGAACCAACATTTGATCTTGCATGTTTAAATAAAGGCAGTTATGTCACAACAGACACATTCAATCTTGAACTGCACTGGATAAACACATCAAGAATGAAATGAAACAAGAATCAGTACAAGGTGTTTGTTAGCTATTCACCTATCAAGAGTCCCTATAAGATACTGAGATGTTACATGTGAGGTGATGGTGTCACACATTAAGAAGTGTAATGAGATATTCTGACTAGAGACACATATACACATGTAAGAGCTTCTGCAGTGTGTTATTATTCAAGAGGTTTCTACATTGTAAGAATTTACCAAACTACTGTAATTAACGTAGCTCGCTACACATTGCAGCATTTAGAGTAAAGAGTCACTCACTGTAAATCATTTGTGACTGCTTGACATGCTAAATGCATACAACATAACATCCTCGACATGTCATTAACTAACGTGTGTCTGAACTTGTACTGGCAAACTCAACTGATTCGCACTTGTTAGTGTAATTAGGTCCCACGGACGCACGGAAACGACTTGTATAAGAGCATGGCTAATCTTTACATATATGTGAAATATACATTTCAAAAGCATGTAGCTATAGCTCGTAAATGCACAGTATATCATTTCTACCACTAGAGGTCTCTCAATCAAAACTAAACTAAAGATGAGTGGCGTGGGCTCAGGGGAGCTGTTGTCTTCAACCAGCACTTCTATCTATGAGACTCAGGCAAAAGTGGTTAGCGTATAAGTTTTATTCACGTAATGTTTAGCTACGTTCACTGTCTTTCTTTCTCATTCTCTGATTCCCTCAGGAGGTTGTGCGAACAGGTGACCGAATGAAACACACAAAAAATATGTATTTCTCTGAACATTGTTGAAAACACTTGGGAAAATGTCCGTACAAAATTCTTGTAATTCCTTCTAAAGGTCTGGTGCTTTTTAGACAGTTTAATGCAGAAACGTTACATATTATATCTTTAGGAAAATATCCTTGAGAAAAGTCACTTTCTTGAAAACAAAGGGTGAACTATTCAGGTAATGCTTGTGGAACACGATCTTTATGAAATCTGTGTCTGCAACAAAAATTTGCATCTCAGAGCAGGTGTTTACTTCACACATTCTGTCAGTCTGTATTAGTTCCCAGTCCCCCAACACACACACACACACACACACAGGCAGGCACCACCTGCATCCAACCTCTCCAAAAACCTCCTGCTGTCTGCCACACCCTCCTAAACCCTTCTCTCTCCTTTCTGCCATTATGTATAAAGTTCGGGTGGAGCCTCTGCCTCCAGGATCTAAGCTCCAGGCAAGCCCCTCACATCACAGCATGGCTGCCCCACATTCCTCTCACTTATCTGGGGTAGCTGAGCACAGATGGCCCCCTGAGAGAGGTGCAGATATCGAGTTGGCAGGGAGGCTTTGGGGAGGTCGGCTGGTCGCCAAAATAATTACCTGTCACGTGGGGCGATAGCTTGTGATGAGAAGCAGTCATTTTTACACCATGAAATAAAGTAGTCTTGGGGATAGTCTTCCTACCCACCCTCTCCAGCTTTGCTTTCATTTACTGCGCTCTCATTCGCCTATCTTTAATCATTGCACTTCCTCTTGCTGCGCTGGTCTCTCACATTTCTCCACTATTCATTACCAGCTGTCAATCAACTGTCCGACTAGGCAGGCTTACACCTGAAACTCAAGCAACTACAGGCAAGAGGCATGATTAACAAGAAGCAACAAAGGACAGAGAATGGCCAGATAAACGCTTCCAGGCTCATGTGTAATATGAAACATGAAATATGAAGCCTCACATACCGCCTCCATCTGTGGAGCAGAGTCACACTTTATTTTGAATTGTATTTCATCCAAAATGTCCTCTGGTTCAGTCGGTGATATCCACTGATGCTGTTTAACAGGCTGTATAAACACTGTATGTCTTGGATTCATACTTGACTGATCATCTGAACCCTGATGTCACATTTTATGTGCATATGTGCGCAGTTAATAAAGTTCACTGTCAGACAGTGTTGGGGCAACTTGTAACAAAGTAATCTATTACAGAGTACTCAAATTAGTTTTTTTTTGTAAGAGTAACGTACCGTGTTACAGTAGTGCTGCAATTCAAATCATTTTCATAAAAGTAATCTGTTACTGGAGTTTGGTCTTTTCCTTTTGTGGTCACAAAATAAAATAGAATCCCTGAAGCACTCTCTCTGTCTCTGTTTCTGTTTCTGTTCCTGCGGCTCAGCAGGCGGCTGCGTGCCCGCTGAAGGTAAACCTACAGTTGTGTCAGTGCGCATGTAGCTAGCTAATCCGATGTAGCAAGAAGGCAGAGAGGACAGCAGTAGCTTCTCGGAAATGTTCACATTCAAAAATTTTGGGCGAAAAAGGACGAGAACAACATCACAGTGAAATGCACGTTTAATGATTTGCATGTAAGAATTTGTTGTTAAAAGCCCATGCACTTTCATCACATTTGGGCTTTTATGTATGTAAGCACTTATAGTTTGCAGTTTCATTAGTTGCATGTTTCGATATCGTGTACTGTAAGAGCTGTCTTGTAGTGTTTTGATTGAAACAGCCATGCCTAATACCCAGTTAACTGCTGTTAGTGGAATAAAGAGCTGTAAATGCAATATTGCGTCTGTCATTCCTATTATTAGGCTGCAGAGTTACTGATTGTGGGCTGTAAAGAAGCCTACAAAATGAATGTAGAGTCAATCCATTCTAAGGTACATGTACAGTTGGTTACACATCGTCTGGACAATATCACTCACATGTCACAACGAGTCACAAAGAGGTCTGACCATCTTTTTTGGCACTCTAGATAATGCAGTAACGCAACAAGTTAATTTCTAATGGCGGTAATCTTGTAACGTAATGAGATACTTTTAAAAGTACACTATCCAATAATCGATGTGAAACAGACACATACGAACTAAGCGGCCAACATATCTAGTAATGATGGCCTGCAAGCATTCACACAATTACAAAATGAATACGCATGATTGGCAAAAGAACCAAAATATCCCCACTGCAAAATCTCTATTTCTGAGAAGCTGACCTCGCTGCTTGCCCTGTTACACTAATCAGCAGCATCAAGCTTTTTACTGATGAAATGTCTCAGAAATGTCAGATGAGGTGACAAATTCTTAGTGGAACAAAGTTACCAACATATGGTCTAACAAGCTCAACACACCCACATTTACAAAAAGTCAAGGTAGCATTAACATTATCCACAGCTAAACTTCTAGTTGGTTAGAGCTTACAGTCATTTCTCATAGATATAATTTTAGATTTCATGATCTGGGTGTTGGAGAAGGAGTGCAGGATTAATGTTGGTGTCAACTGTCTAATCCCATGATGTTCGCTCAGGGACTATTATTGTGTTAATGTCACGTTACCGGACATTTCAGCTGCTCGATCCACACGCACAACAAAAAAGTCTTGCTGAAATTTCGCTGGTGCAAACTGATGACCACAGTGTCCGTTTTTAATTAAAACTGAACAAAAATGTACAACAATCAAATAAATGTGATTCGCGCATTTGTATCAAAGTATGATAGAAGCCTATAATAATCTAGTACATAGAATAAGAACCATGAATATAGCTTCAGTTATGCTTTTTCGTAAGACACGAGATGGCGCGGGACGTTGGGAGCTTACGAACTCTGTGCAGGTTTCTCTTCCAGCAGATAGAAGATGCGGCAGGCGAAAAAAGCCGCCACGAGACCGCCATGAAGTCAGGCATAAGACTAAATCATGCATGACGTTACAGATTTTCTATCTTGTTTAAAAAAATTCCAGTTGATTAAAAAACCCTGATGATCGGCAGAAAGTATGAGCGTCATCACAGCGCAGTCCAAAACTCTCACTATCACATTTCAAAACACTCCGATCGAAAAAAAATCAAGATAAACGTTCTTCAGGCAGAATCTTCCAGATCAAAAGCAGCCTCCCTGAGCCGTCAAAGCGGAGTCCTGCTGACTGACGAGCTGGGCGAGGGAGGGTGGAGCAGTGGAACAGGAGAGGGAACATTCATACCAGCTCACATGCACCTCTCACACGCCTCATGACAAAATAAACGTTATCTGTGGTGTTTGGCCCCACGCCAGCATTCAAAGACAAACAGCCAGCAAAAAAAAGAATAAACAAATCCATCCATCTCCATCAGCCCCTGTCACGCCATCAGGCCGTGGCGATAAAGTTTCACTCGACCGACACTTCTTACTAAACATCTCACCTCTGATGATTACGCTATATTTACTACAGAGCCGGGTGGCATGCTGACTTCCTGTTTTTATTCGCATCATTTTCAGCAGCACCTGTTTCCACCACAAGAGAGTTCGACAAAACCCACAGTTCACTGCCCGCCATGTTTTTTAATCATTTTCCAGGACTCTGAACATTAAAATACAAAATGACTTTTAAAAAAATCGATGATTAAACTTTCATGGGGATTTTTATTTTTATTGGCTATCTAATAAATATAAATCTTGTATCCACCCACCTTTCAGCTCAGCTTTTGCTCACTGCCAAGGGAAATATTTGTGGTTTTAGCTGCTTAATGCATCTTCACTAACTGGCTGCAAATTCTGTCTGCTGTTTGGTTTGTGTACACATTGTTTTGTCCAATAATCACTTTCTTAATTTTATGATGATACTAGGAAGCATCATGAAACTCCTTGCTTAAAGTATAAAGAGAACACTGCTGGTGTGTAAACTAAAGTAACTGCTATCCACTGCTAACCAGGGCCAGGAGCTGAACCCGGCAAGAAAACCTTGGTGCTGTATTCCCTGTCATCAGATTGGCCTCCAAACTTGTTGGTTCTGTCACAGTCTGTCCATGCTTACTGAGAGCTGTCAATCCAGGCAGAGTCTGCAAACTTCTAGCTCCTTGGTGGAGGAGTACAGCATGTTCAGCGCTAATGGCGGCTGTAAATGACAAATAAATATTCACAGCAAGTCCCTCCCTAGCTGCCTGTTGTTACAGAAATCTGTGTAACTTTGCAGAAGCAAATAGTGCTCCACTAGCCGTTTCATGGGAACTTTGAAAACACTGTGTGTGATCCATGTGTATATTTGCCATTGTTTCCCTAAAACGGTCACTATAACAACTTTATAGGGTGGCAATATTCTTTGTGTCGATGCAGCGATAAACATGACCATGATATGTTTAACCATGTTCTCATAACGTATCAGCATCATATCTAAAAACATCAGTTTTCAAAGACCCATATTGATCAAACCAGGTGCAGGTGGCTGGTTAGCAGCTCAGACCTCTGCAGTCTCAGGGGATCTAGCCTTGGGCCTCCCCAGCCCACACCGCCCTCCACCCACACCACCTTTGGGATTCCAGCTAGTTTAATCATATTTAACAATACTGCTGGTTTACTTTCCTTTCCACGAGGAGCCAAATGTGACCAGCCTGTAATTGCTTCCATACCCCCACCCCCCGCACTGTGCAAGTGTAAATACGTTAGAATGGCAGGTAGCTCGGGCTCCTCCTATAGAAAACACAGGCTCCTACTGTAAACAGGATTTTTTGTTTGAACCCCATGCTCCCTTCAAACTCCCTCCCTGACACCTAATATATAACGTGTGTGTGTGTGTGTGTGTGTGCGTGCGTGCGTGCGTGCGTGCGTGCGTGCGTGCGTGCGTGTGTGTGTATGCCTGTCTCTGAGGAATGCTTTGAGAGGCTTGATGGATTCTACCCAGGACATAACTCCCTTTACTAAGAAATACACAAATATGATTGAATTACGATGTAAGGTGCCTATGAATTTTCCAACACACTTTGGTCTTCTGTCTTTTTTTGTATCAATCTGAGGGCATGTTGCTGCGCTCTCTGGGGCCTTCAACAACATTAGTTTGGCTGGAAATAGCCGTCTCCTGTTTCCCAGAATTACCGCTGTGGGTGGATGTTGAAAGCAGTTTGAAAAACAGCACCTCTCATGTCTTTGTCTTTCCTGAAACAAGACACTGAACAGGAAAATGTGGCAAAGTTAAGTAGGGTAACTGCTTTTGAAATGTGTACACTTCACCCAACACCTTTCACTGCTAATAAATTATTGAAATTCTGTCATTATGTATTTCAATTTCCTGCAGCTGCACTGACATTGTAATTAAAATCCACATTCATTTACCACTCTACATATCAATAGGTTTTTTTTAACTGAACAACATGTTTTATAAATGTGACATATTCAGCTCTAATTTGTGCTTGTAGGAGGCCCCAAGGACACAAATCTATGTTTCTGAGGGGGAATGGCAAAGGGCTGAATTCACTTCTCTGAAGAGTAAATGCTCTCGCTGCCAACACACACAGAATGGAGTCTATTCATAAAAATCCACCTCTTCCTTACCGAGGTCATGCTCCAAATAACCTTCAAGTTATCTACTCAAAATCCTCTGTATCTGATTACTCCTGCATGGTCACTTGGCTTGAGATTTCATAAGTAAGTTGTCTTGTTTCATGCATGAGAGCAAGTTGTATATGGTATATCTTGCTGTTTGATAGACACTTCAAGGCTGGTTGAGAATAGTAGAATTGTTCACAACAAGGTCGAGAGACTATAATCATAACCATGTTGTTATATTTGAAACTTGTTGTTTAGTTATTTAAATGCATTTTTTTTTTCAATGTAAGCATCACAGGCCAAATCAGAAATCGATCACAATTAGTTTTCAATTTCTGTCTTCAATTTCAAACGCAGTATTGGGGATACCCCCTCCAGCTTGGTAGCTTTCAGCATTCTGTTGGGTTTATTTTCTTTTTCAGAGATCCTTTATTGATTTGTTTTGAAAGATAGTTTACTCTGGAGAGATTTTAGAAACTAAACCTTGTAAGAAACTCAATTTCTATCTTTTGTTGTGTTTTTGTTAATAACCAGAGGGTGGAATTCTTTTTGTTGAACTCTGGATTCCTTATTTTTTGTGAATATTATTTTGAACCTTGCTAAAGCCTACAATGGAGAAGCTGTTGTAAAATACCCCTATCTTTCCAAAAAAGAAATTGAAAATGTAAATGACAGTTGTCAGGGCATCACAATCTGCTGATCTTTACAAATCCATAGGATAGTCTAACAATGGCATTAAATTGAAATTAATCAAATTGAATCGGCAGATTGGGGAATCATGACACCTCTGTTTTGTGAAATAAGCCTTAGGAAATCCCTTAAAATGGAAAAATTAAAAGACCCAAATAAAGACTAGACAGCCCTCTAGAGAGGAGGCTTTTTGAGGATCTGTTCCTTTTTAATGTTCCTCAGTAGACCCAGTGGTGGTGTCAGAGCTTGGGGTCAGCCAAAACCGCACAATATATTGGTTTGTCAATAGCAACCAGGACTTTTTTTTCCCTCAAAGGGCGTAAGTGTGTAAAACCTGCAGTGAAGCTGTCACACTAGGAGACTTTCATTAGTCTGCTTTTAAATCAGAACGTGATCCCAAGGAATTAAGTTCATAGTGGACAATTCAATACTTCACAATTTACGCTGAGCGCCAAAGTACAAAGCATTGTAAAGCAGTTGTAAAGCATTGTGACAATGTAGAGTTTACAGATCAGGCGGCGGGCAGAAATGAAAGCGCTGAGGTCGGCTTAGTATTAGTATTAGTCTTTTTTGTTGGCCTGGCTAGTGCCATGGCTGTAGGATTGGCAATGTCATGTCAAGGTTTTCCACTTGAGCCCAGAATGAAATGTCTCAACTAAAAGACAAATTGACGTTAAATTTTGAAAATACATTCAAAGTTGACGTTAGAGTCGCAAGTCGTAGTGATACCCTCATTATTTGATCTATATGTATTTGATCCGCATGTGCGAGTAGACAAATATGCTATGCAATGACCAGAAACCATGCACCGCTGTCTGAAAGAATCATTAGCACATCTAATCATGATCAGAACTAAAAATAACACATAGTTCCTGGTGTTGCCATACTTGGCTTTCCAAGATGGCGAGCTATTCAAATTGGACAGCGACTCACATCCGGGAGTGACACCCTGCCTCTTCAGAGAGAACTGCCATGAGGTTGGCATTTTTGGTGAAATGTTTAGACAACAATCGAATGGGCTGCAACAAAATGTGGTACAGCCCCTCACAACGACGTGTAATCAACCCTTAAATTCAGCTTAATCCATAATCCATCCGAGGTCAAAATGTTAATTTGTCCTTTGCTTCATGCCCAAATTCCTGAAAAACTAATAACATTCCCATCAGCCTCAGCAGTGCTTCAACTGTAGACTCTTCATCTTGTCTTAACAAAAGTCACGCTATAATCGCCATCTTCCCCTAACCCGAACCACTACTCATTTTACCCATGTCCAGATGTTGTAGGAAGGAAGTGAATAAGTGTTTCTATTGAATGTAATCTGCGTTCTTTTTCTTTTACAAATGTTCTTGTCTGGCAGTTGTTTTTGTCTGCTTTAGTTCCCATTCAGGTTTAGATAACTTAAAACTCTATCTCAAATTGTTCTGGCAAAAACATTGAGTGATTAGAGAATTAGTGTTCTGGGAACTGCAAGGTTTAAGTTAGAGAAAGTGGTACCGATTACAACATACCAAGGACTCGCATCTTCAACTTCTTTGTGGTATTTGTTCCAATCAAATCTTAATGACAAGCTGGAGATGGCAGAGTTCCCTTCAGCCCTGGCTCAGCCTCAGGCTTACCAAGCCAACATCCTCCCAACACCGGGAACTCTGGCCAAACGCAGCACCGCGGCTTGCACCCTGCACCAAGGCCAGTCCAGTGTAGTCTAGCACAGTCCAGCCCAAGGCCAGACTCACTGGGGAATTTCAGCTGAATTCAATTTCACCTCTGGCCTCCGTCGCAGCAGCTTGAGCCGTGGCTACACAAAAGGCCAAGTTTCACATTGAACGTGAGAACCCCCTCATCTCCTGACCCCTATTACCATATGAATGGAGCAGAAAATGGAACTGGGAACACAGAGGGAGCCACAGGAGTGAGTCAGTCCAGGCAAAATGGCTCATTTTTAGAGTGCTCGGTTTACCTTTTAACGTTTGCTGAGAGTACAAATTTGTCTCCACGTGTCTCTTTGAGATGTACATTTATGCACGGATGTCACCCAAAGGTCATCTGGAGGGGATGTTACAGCTGTTCATTGTTTTGAAGCTTTGAAACCAACCCTGCGACATTATTGATAAGTCTCCCCCACGCTTGGGCTGAGCACTCTGAGCATCCTTGGCCATCAGCTCATAACATCACCCACAGGAAAAACTCCAACTGATGAATGCAATAATCAACACCTTTGTGTCTGCTTAGAGGCATCTGACTCCTCACATCACCTCAGCACTTCTTTCTCTTTCACTATAGCGTAGATCCATTTAGGTTTTGCCAGAAATCGAAGTGTTTAACCTTGGTTGTGCTTCGCTATTCACCCATAATGTGCTCCACTGGCACGAGAGACTGGAGAGCAAAAAAAAATAAGCCACAGCAAAAAAGCCGAAAAAAACACAGGACAAAGTATTATGGAGTGGAGTCTCAGCCAAATTGTAGAAACGCATCATTAAAGTTCAATATTAGACAAGAGCAAAGGCTGTGACTAGTCATTTTGACCAAGTGAAGTACGTCACACATTTTATGCTAGACAATATAATTCTGAATACGGGCTGAGCGATATAGCTTTACAATAATATACAATACACAATATCTATCAACAAAATCAATTGTGACAATATAATTGCCCAAATTTTTTTATATCAATATTGTGACAATATCATTGTAGCTATGACTTTGGTTAGAACCAATAATAATAATAATAATATTTGATTATCATTTTTCATCATTTAGTTCAGAAAATGAAATCACTTTACTGTAATGAGCTTTCAAAACCAGGAAAACTTATGACATATCACCATTTAACAATATCCAGAATCTAACACCATATATAGTCTCATATCACGCTAATGTATATATGGTACTGATATATTGCCCAGACCTGTTTTGAATATTTCTAAATTGGGGTGTTGTAAAGGCCCTGATATTATAAAAAAATGACCTACCTGTTGTGTTTTTATTTTTCATTTTAATGACCATAGTTTATCTATCAACTAACATCTGTAATCCAAACATGATAAGGTTCTTTGATTAGCCAAATGTGCGACTGCCTTTTCTTTGTCAGAATGGCACTTTGTATTTTTTCCTCTTGTTTTTTTTTTTGTAACTGATTCAATGTCATTGCAGATAAGGATTGCCCCTCAATGTGATCCCTGCATCCCTCAGCTGTGTATAAATTCAGGTTGAATGAATGAATGAAAACATATTTTTTGAATCAGCTTCTGCCATGAGCCGTTAAAATCAACACGATAACATCTTAAGAGAGTTTTGACTGATTTTTGTATGCCTTTAATTTTGTGCTCTTCCAACTGGTTTTGAAAGATGTTTCTGTACTTCAGTGCAACAGTCAGGATTTATCATCATTTGAATCAGAACATGTTCACAGTTGTTGGGTTGTTTGGTCCCAATCAAACAAATCTGATCAAACCGCACCCACACAGTCCACACTGAATGTTAAACTCTTCATAGTTTCTTCTTTTTTTCTTTTTTTTTTTTGCTTGACTGTTACTAATTGTGTCATGAATATTTAATGTTAGAGATACTTATTAACACTTAAGATTTGAGTCCCAGTTTTTTGGAGCTTTAAAGCCATTGTGTAAAACAGTCATAAAATAATGTATACAATATAATTCTGCTTTCAACTGTTATGGATTTTTTGCTTGTTTTTTCACACAGATTAGTCAAAAACGTGCTGTTAATACTGATGGACAGAATAAATAATGTCACAGCTTTAGTAAAAATATTATTTGTCAGCCCTTCCAAATATGTGGATTCTTCTTTGAGGCAACATTTTTTTTTTTTAAAGAAGTTGTCTTTTATTTATAGCCACCAGCTTTAATCCGAACACAGCAGTTAGATGCTGTTAGCATCAGTGGTGTCCTCCTTTAACTAAGCGGCACAGATGGGGGAGAGACGAGGAGAGGTGAATATGAAGGCGGGGTGGGGGGAGCAGTGCAGGTTGTGGTGGTGGGGTTTAGGACCGAGGAGCAGTAAGAAGACAAACAGCAGAGCGAGCCTGAGAGAAGCTGCAGCCACACCCAGGGAAGAACTGAGCATGCTCTGTAACCTCACTACTGCAGCATCAGGGGTGCTTACAGTTATACAGTTAAAGAATAGACTGCACATACAGACCAAACACCAGTTTGTTGTCCAATGTGTCAGGATTTGACCGTGATTTTTTTAAAGAGCAATGTTAGTATTATTTTATTTAAACTAGAAAAATGCTTTTTTTAAAAAACATACATTTGAGGTGGATATTCAGATCTAAAATTTGACCACCAACAAAAGTCAAACTGATAAAAAATAATGATAAATTGATAATAGCATAGTATAACAACTGATCATTTACACAATATGTGCAGTATGTATTTACTGGTGTTCAATAAAAGACTAAGCTCTGAGCCACATGGTAAGCCATTATACAAACATGATGAGCTGCTTGTCTTTGTCCTTCAGTGAAAGGCCACAACTGTGACAGCCTGAGAGGGACACTTGATCTATAACTGGGATAAACGATCAGAGACTGACGGTCACAGGAACAGCACCACCTACACCATGGACACATGTTCTTTTTATTCTGATCTGCAACACAGGCCCGTCAACTGGCTCCATTTATCACCTATGTCACTTACGTGCTCTGCTGAGCAGCCGACTGCCAGGATTCAGTCCAGTTAAGCACAACGTGCTTTCAGTGTCTTTCACTGAGCAAGAATAATCAAAATGACTGCTAAGTACAGGGATGTATATTTGGGGTTTACCATTTTAAATTGTACAAAATGATACTTCCTCTTCTCCTTTAAGGGCTGAGTAAAATGTTTCTCACATGAATCCACACATATACAGTGAGCAGTTTCACACTGATGGGGCAACATATTTTCACTTCAGATCACTCACAAACCACAAGTATTCATATCACGGCCAGTAAAAAAAAACTCCTAGTTTTCGAGATTAGTCCAGAAAAGTCCACTTTAGTGAAATAATGACAAAAATTGTTGCAACAGCTATTTACGTTTAGACAGGAACGTGGGATAAGTTACTAACTGTAATTTGTTCTGACACATACACTTCCTGTAAATAAATTCAGATTTCTTGCTTTCAAGTTTTTTTGTTTTTTTTTTCTCTCCACTCTCACCTACTTGCGCGTGTCCAGCACATGTCCTGGTGGATTTTCAAAAAAAATATGGCCCTGGCCTAGAACATTCCTGACAAAAGTGTGGTGGTTATATCAGACTTGATACTGTACTATTCTGTTCTATTTTCATAGATTATGAAAATGTAATCGACAGTTGTCAGGGCATAAAACCAAGGATTTGTTGATCTTTACAAATTAAGATTTAATAGTAATAACAATGGCATGGTCATCAGGGCAGGAAAAAAAAAGTGTTTAATCAAAAATGTTACCCAAATGTTACCATAGAATTGAAAGTCAAATTGAATTGAGGATTTGGAGAATTGTGACACCTCTTGTAAATATATTGTAAATAATAGTTTATTAAATTAATTTAAATTATAGTATACTAATGGTTTTTATTACCACTGCTAGTAAGTAGGATATTACAGAGAAACCACAGCTGAAATATGAAGACAAAGCTCCGATATCCATCAGCTCAACTACATACCATGTAGTTTTGATTAGTTTTTGTTGGTAATAACTCAGATATAAGTGTGTATGTCCTGGGAAAGTAGGAAAGCAATTCTTAAACACCATAATTAAACTCATCACTTGAGGTTACAGTTGCAATAGCCAAGGTTTATGTGGGTAAGTGTTGACGCTTATTTACGGACTACATCGAAATTAAGAGAGTATTTTCCAATGAAAGTGATTAACTTCAATTTTTTATTTTTTTATTTAAGCAAAATAATTGGGGATCGTATGTGTCCAGAGTATAATAACAGCAGGGAAAAACCTGGGCCACTACAGGGCCGACAGTGAGAATAAATACAGCATGAAATGCAACACATTGAGGGCACAAGTAACAGACATGCATATTTCAACATTAGATAATCAAAGACTTCTCAAGAGTTCATGGCCAATCATGACATGAGGTTTAAATACCAATATGAGGGATCAGGGATTACAATTTATTTACGTATCCAGATCAATTTTATAACAAACTCAAACTGATCATTTAATTTTTTACTAATTCTTTTAAATTCCACTCAATTAATTCATCCAGTTCATTCAATTAAAGTCAAATATCTCCCCTGTTTATCTCTTCCACTACAGGCTCAGAGAAGACACTGGAAACTACTTCAGCAATGAAGCAGCAATACACTGTCCATAACTATCTTATCATTTATTAAAAAATGCAGCCAATGAGACAAAAGGATCTTAATATGTTTGCAAACCACAGGCTGTTATAGCCAGTCAGCTCATCAGTCCATCTAATTCATTCTGATTACACAGTTAATGTTGATCACATCTATTATCTGATGAACAACAGCACTTATCCTGCATACTCTATGTTAGAGCTGTTTCTTAGTCTGAGTTTATGGTGTGCTGTAGGCCTGCCTTTTGCTCCTGGGCTCATTTTGTTGCTGACCAGTAACATGTTCTCATTGTTAGTTAATATTTCTTGGTACAAGATATTTTTCATAACAATTTTAACCAATTATGCTAACCAGTTAAGTGATGGGGACAAAATCGTCCATCCCCAGTCCCACAGGTCCCCAGTGTAAATGACATCTATAGCGCCAGCCGTTTACAATAGAGTTAATTAGATTTACCTCAGGCACTAGAGAATTGCACTTCAAAAAGGCCGGGTCGTTATTGCCGATGATACAATCTATTCAGCGCGTAAACTGAAACTGGACGTGAATGAAGGTTTGGTGGCTGACCTCATGCTGTCGACTGCCTGGAGGTCATATAGAATTCTAGGAAACAGAGATTTGGAGTAAAAGATATAAAAAGATATGTGTTGAGTGTTATGTGGTATTAATGTACAAAGATATGAATATATTGACCAGTCAACAATGAAGCCAACTGTTTGCGTTCTAACTGCTATATCGTACACAACTGGACGAGTTCGAGTTTTCCAGTTGCCTACGATATAACCTTTAGAGTTACCACGACCTGGATGACTGAGAGCCTTCATCAACTGTTTCTGTTCTTTCATTTCGTGTGAGCATTTAAGAAAGTGATCAGAGGCAGAGTGAGTAGCCACACAGGGCCCTGCCTCTCCTCCTCCTCCTCCTCCTCCTCCTCGTGCATCAGAGCCTGTGGTCATTATTGCCCTCCAGACTGCTTTTATCATCTCTATAAATCTCTGCTGGCTCAGACACGGCGTAATGAGGAGACCTGCGAGGCTGTCAACCCGCGACTCTCACCCCCGCTGAGAGCCAACGGAGGGGTGCGAATAAAGGTGGAGGGAGGCTGAGAGACGGACAGAGATGAA
>OMLP01018336.1:0-22958 GCA_900302685.1 Spondyliosoma cantharus | reverse complement strand
TTTTGGCAAAGCTAGGCCAGCAGTTTCTCCTCTTCCAGCCCTTTTAGCGAAGCTGAACACATTCCCGCGGTAACCCCAGACCGAGTGCAAAGAGATCGAATCTGCAGGCTATCGATCTTCTCGTCTAGCTCTCGGGCAAGGATATCAAACAACCGCACTTTCAAAACGCCGAAGTGTTCCTCTCAGGGCCTCCTCAGCTCTTTGAATATCTTTGATGACTCCCTGATAAACCCGCGGTTTTGCAAAGTGTAACGTTGCCAGACGGCCGACTGCTCCACCGGCCTCTAAAACCAAGTTAAACATGGAGACAGCGTGAGGTTATTTATTGCCTCCATAAAAGCCGGTGAGTGCGAAAAGGGAAGAAGGCTGGAAGATGGAGGACGGGGTGAGAGACGGAGCAGCTGCGGGCTCGGCTTCTCTGAGAGGCTGTAGTTTGTTATCGGAACACAATCGGGCACCACACAAATCAAAGCAGGAAGCGACACAGGAGGGCTGAATTCAGTGACGCACGCACACACACACACACACACGAATACACGCGAACGCACACATGCATACGTGAAGGACCAGTATAACAAACAAGCACAGGAAAACCACAAAACACACACAAACAAAATCACAATCCCCCTTTCATACAAACAATTTCCCACTTACCCACTCTGCCTCAGCCAATTCTGTGGCCAAAAAAAAAAAACAAAAAAAAACACAAGTCCCTGTTCAGCAGCTGATAGTGAAGCGCGTCGAGGCTTCCAGCAGCCCGAAGATGAGAAAGTTCAGCGGAGGTTATTGGATTAGTCCCTCTCCTCTTTGTAGTGTCGTGTCCTTAACTCATAGGGGGCACGGCGCCGGATGGATCAGATCCGCCATGAAAACGGGACCAAAGGTTTGTCGGGATAGCTCGGAAGTGGAAGTTTAGCTTGTTATACCCTGAACGCTGCTCCTGGTTCATCCGGAGCTCCGGCGGGAGGACACAGGTTGTGCCACTTAAGCATTAGCGGGACGGAGGCTGATCTTACGTGCTCAGTACATTTACATTCACGGAATTTAGCAGGAGCTTTCGAGCCGAAAAGGGACTTGCAGTAATTCATACATACATTCATGCATACTGATGTCGGTGGCCGACCAGCGCATCAGGAGCGGTTTGGGGTTCAGCATCACGCCCAAGGACACTTCGACATGCAGACCAGGGGAATCGAATCTGCGGCTCTGTCCCCTGAGCCACGAAAGTAAAACATTGGGTCGACGGTCGATGTTCACAAGGTCTGGACACGTCTAACGCACGGCATGTACGCTGCATGTTTATCCCGAAAGGCCATCATGCAAAAGACGAACTCTGGGCTCGATGGGTCGGTGGTATTGTGAAGGGACTCAACCCCTCCACGTTCAGAAAGGTGTGGGGTTGCGTGATGGCGAGCTCTTCATCCGAAGCGCACCGAGGCCTTTACACTGCCAGCTTCTCCCCCACACAAGCTGAACCGAGCATGCAGAGTCAGGTGGGCGGTTACTGTACATTCGATGCACTTTTAGCAGCCGAAGGTGCCGTTTTTTTCGAATTAATTCCGACGAAGCTTTTCACGCTCGGCTTATGTGATAGAAGAAAACAAAAATACTCTTTTTTTTTTTTCTTTCCGCGAGGCACTCGCACCCAAGGAAGAAATGAAGGGATGTGTAAAGTGTTAATGATGGATGGAGCAACACGTGTTACAAGTCAAAAATGTAATCCCGGTCGTATCACACTTCAGTAGCTGGTTAATTCCCCAAGTAATCATCCTCTGCTGTAATCTCAATGTGATTTCAGTTACCTTTAGCAGCTGACAAGGGTGTTAATGGGAAATATGACACCTAAACCGAGCCAATTACAAGTTTTACTGTGTAACTAAAATGCAGAAAAGTTTGAAAACTTGATTGAAACCACAGCTAAACGGCAACCTTGCTTTAACTTATCAATTTATTTAATTGCATGTCTGTAGGAGAATGACGCCATCGGCGCATAGATTGGATCCCTAATTCCAAAAAATGAAGGATGACTCATGGCCCGTCTACCATTGTAAATCCAAAAGATGGAAGAGGCATCGTTTTCCCCCCGGTCGCGAGGAAGAACTGTAAAAAACGAAGGCGAAGAGGGAGAGTGATGGATAGATAAAAATGGCTGAACTTCTTGAGGAGAGGTTTTAAAACATCTGTACGACATTACCCCGTCCAGACAACAACAGCTTGGAGGAGATTGGCTGAAATCAAAAGTGGTTTGGACGACGGCAAAAGAAAAACTGGAGGCAGAATTGACTCCGAGCAGCGTCCTCTAGTGGCCGCGTTGCTTGACGTCCACGCCGACGCGAAAGGACGCTTGGAAGTTTGTCTTTGCACCAACGAGTAAGTGGAAAGTTGTCCTTTTTCCAGCTTTGAAGACACTTTTTTTTTTTTTGTCCTGTTCCGGTAGGTGGACGGATTAAAACAGACCCCTGCCTCTCACAATCTGCGAGCAGAGCGCCGCCTCATAATGCAGAGAGAGGGCTCCGACAGCCAAAACCAAATAGCTGTTGTCAGGTGTGTCCCATCCAGAGAGATAAAATAAAGTTACTTACTGCCAGGAGTCCACACCCACGCTGTCTGACTTTTAACTTGACAATTTGTCACAGCTCATAACAGTTTTCGGCGCGGAGCAACAGTTCAAGCTCAAACAAGAAGAGTACTGAGGGAGACACTGTAGTGATTGGTGTGCTAATGATGTGCCTCTTGTTTACCACATGATGGCCTCACACTCAAGTGAACACACACACACACACACACACACACACTCTTTGATGATCACACAGAGATCCCTCTGTCAAACATCGGCTTGTTTTATTTTTAATGCAGGAAGCGTCTGGCTGGAGTTTTTCAACAGTGCGCCGGCGTTCGTGTCACTCTGAGACGTCTGACAGCCGCACTGTCAGTGGATAAACAGCATCGCGCTGCAAACACAACAGTCGAGCCTCTCAAACCTGCCCGTTAAACCCGAGGTTCACTCTGTAATGAGCAGTAAAGTGAGATGGTGGACACCTTTTAATCGTCACTGACATCGTAGAGAGCCGCTGCTGTGACGCGAATCGTTGTCGGCGCGTTTACTAGTTTGTTCCACTGATGGGAATCTTTGAATACATTTCAAACGAAAATGGTTCATAGGAAACGCAGCGCAGGATATACGCTGATCCTTGCGTTTTGTGTGGATGCCTCTTGACACCCGCTGCTGCAGACCTGCTGAAGTTCACCCCGCGATGGCGATGGCGATGGCGCTCCCTGAAGATGTTGCCTGAAATTTGGAGGCTGGACACCTTCAGCTCTCACGTTCTCTGGCGGGGCTTCTCCATCGGCACTTTCGGTCACACCGAATCAAAGCGCGCCGCACTGATTTGTGTTTACATCACTAGTTTAACCACGCGGAGTCGAGCAGAGCGTCCTGTGACGACCCCCTCAATCAAGAGGGTGTTGCGATTGTGAGACCAGAGAGGAAGACGTCGTTAAAGGTCTCTGAAATGTTCAGCTCTCAGAACACGTGTTGCTTCTACCTGAATCTTTGTAGTATCTCTCCAGCATCCCTCTTTTCTCTATCAGATACCTGCTTTATGTTAATGCTGTAGTCTGGTTTGCTTGTTTACTTCCTGATTTTAAAAAGGTTAAACAACAAAAAAAAAAAGGGGACTTTTATGGTGAAGAATTTATAGGAAATTAAACATTTTTGTATCAGCTTTGTTTGCGGCTATTTGACAGAACAGCAGGGAGGGAGAGCATTTACAACCATCTGTCGACTACTACGACAGTCGCGCCATGAGTTTAAGACGCACCTTCCAGCTGGTAGCCCTTTTGTGCAAATCCCTGCCACACAAATCAGCAAATAAAATAAGCAAACTTGGGTCAAATACAGCCAGAAGCCAGTGATTTATGTTAATAATCATTTCTATGACCAACACCAACAACCAAAACATACTTTCATACGTTTATACGAAGTTTAGTGCCTGTCAGGATGTTATATTTGATGAAATTACAATAAAGTGTTTGTCCAACCTTTTGTTTTCACTCCTTTCACTGTAACAGATAATGTGAAATGCTGTAAATCGTGGTGAAATCTCATCTACCACTGCAAACCCAATGCAGTTTCTCTTATCTTAAACTGAGAAGAATTGAAAAGAACTGTAATAACATCCTGTTT
This sequence comes from Spondyliosoma cantharus, assembly GCA_900302685.1. NCBI lineage: Eukaryota > Metazoa > Chordata > Actinopteri > Spariformes > Sparidae > Spondyliosoma > Spondyliosoma cantharus. Next base: position 18,772 of record OMLP01018336.1, on the reverse strand, counting down.
AATTACAATGATTGAACAGTGTTCTCTGTGATCAATACCGCAGGCAGTTTGTGAACTGTAATCCTACATGTTCCGTGTTAGAAACAGTCCCCTGAATATAATAAGTGCTAAGCATGTTTGCCTTAAAGTGAAATGTTGTCGTACATTAAAAAAAAAAAACTTAAATCATCAGCTTTAAATGATTATTAGTTTTTACAGTGAGTCATGGACTCCCGGGCAGCTGTCACAGCGCGAACATCGTCTCACCCCGGGCTGTGTTTCATTAGCATGGCAGACGCCTCCTTTTTCAGATCCAGGGAGCGAGCCAACCTAAACCACTTCACACAGAGCCAATCTCGCGCTCCTGTATCGCCACAGTAGCCCGTCACCTGCTGCCAAGAAACCCTTTCAAGGGGATTTTGCCTGCTCCACTGATGCACGGAAGGAGAACTTCCCCGTGGGTTTTTTCCTGCCCACTTTTTCATGGCGGAGGACGTCTCCTTTACAGAAAGAGCCTCGCCGCAGAAAGAAAACCACCGACACTCGAGATGGGAAGAGTTTGCTCGCGAAGCTGCGTGTGTTTGAGGGGAAACACGGAGCCATTTGTGATTTTAAAATACATGAGCAATCTTTGAAAAATGATTGTCACAGTTTGATACATGTGTCCTTTGAGGGTTTTTGGAAGTAATATTCAAATTCTGTGCGTAAAGGCTCTGAAAATCCATTTCCTCAATCAGCGTCTCACTATGAGCGATGTGGTTCTGCAGTTGTTGGTTTAAAGTGTGAAAAAGGTGATGTCACACACTTCCCAGGATTTATTCATTGTCATTTTTTAAAAAGGTTATAGAAATATACAGCAGCCAGCTGAGCACTGTTGCACTGACATGTAGAAAAGATTTTGTATTTTAGGGCTGTTCATTCTCTGGGCTCATTCTCAATCAACGAGTTTAATGAATCTGAAGAACGAGGCCGTTCTCACAGCGCTTGAAACGCTGAGGTATTGGAGACTAACGCAAGAAGACAAAAAATGAATGAGTTGAAGGCAGAGATGAATGTAAAAGTGCATCCGCAAACTGAGTAAGTGCACTCAACAGACATGACAAAACTAAATGAAAAGCGCAATAATACCCTGTCATGTCTAAGCAGAAAAGCCAGTGGCGGACTCAGGATGTGAACAATGTGGGGGGGGGGGGGCACCAGCACACAGAACATCCTGATGTATTTATAGTGAAGTCACCACGTTTTGTCACCCTAGAGGTCACATTTGCACCCTTTTCCCCGAACAACCTAAAAATGTGACTGCGGGTGTAAATTGAGTAACTAAGCCAGTAAACACAGTTTGATCGGTGCCCCTGTCATGGAGCTAGCCGTCCGCTAACTGGAAGCTCCCGGTTGACACAGCTGGACCCGGACAGAACACAACAGCCACCGAGAAGATGGAGGCCAGTGTGACGACAGGGAATACTACCGAGATGGTTATTCTTGCCCGGTTGGGCGCCTGGCAGCTCGGGGCAAAGTCAGTTCATGGGCTCTTTAAACAGGAGCGCTATTCACTAGACACCTGACATTACTGGATATCCTCATGTGCACACACTTTAACATCAACCTCTGAGCAGATTCAGCTCCGTACGGACGGAGAGGAATCGTTGCACGAGTTTGCGCTTATATTTAATCACAACTTTTAAAAAGTGATTTGTTAATCAATTAATCTTAATTAAATCGATAATAGATTTGCGAGGGCAAGGTGACTTTGGCCTGGAAGATGAATATGATTCTCTCCTTTAATTGATAGTTTTCCTAATTCAGATAAAGCTCCCAGGAGCCACACATCTGGGCTTTTTTGTTGGGCGGGGGGGGGCATTTATTCCCAGGGAGGTAGTGACCTCCTCCGCTGAGGCTGCTGACAGCGCTCATATGAGCTTTTGTGATAACGTCAAGAAGAAGGCAGAGTCCCATATATTTCAATGAGACCTAGATGACACGCAGCCCGAGCCATTCTGCACACAGAGCTAAGAATAAATTATTAGAGACTCACTTTGCTCTCCACGTTAAATAGCCGATGGGCACATGGGAATGTGTCTCGTCGACAGAATTACACATTTTTTAGAGTTGGGGCTGTCACGAGCAACACGGTGCATCACGCAGGTATGGTCGAGGGATTACGGGATTTAATAAAAAAAAAGGAGACATTCGTACAGCAGGGAACATATACATCCCTGCCCACCTGGAGAGACACATGCGAAGAGGCAGAGCGGCGGAGCGTGGAAGCATCGGCGCGAGACTCTTAAGCTTCATACGTGCGCGCGTGCACGGTGTGAACGTACGCGCGGGGACCTGTGTGGGTTGTGTGTTCACGTCTGACTCATTCCAAAGCCGAGCGTGATCAAAGCCGGGACCGAGCGAGACGGACAGACAGCGGAGGACGCGGCGAGCCGGAGATGGATGCAGTCCAGCCGTCACATTAGCCGCCTGTCTGTCAGGAAAACAAAATCATGGGGGCTGATAAGACAGCTGATAAGATGCAAACTCCAGCAGGGTCGAGGTGCATTTAAATGCGCCGACGTCTTTGAGCGCCACAGAAACATCTGCTCCGACATATTTGAAAACAGATGCGCGCGTTCCCCTCACTCCCTTTGAATGCTGCGCATCTGGACACGTCTGCGCCTCGTTGGTGCAGGTGTGTCGCGTTATGCAATGTGGCCAGCGCGTTGCCAAGAGGTAGAGGAGGCAGAGCCAAAGTATTTATTTATTTAATTCTAGCTGGGGGGCTTTATTTCGAAGTGTAGTGCGAGCAGGTATGTTGAACCAGGCGGATGCCATGTGCCTGTGCAGGCTTGCACAAAAAACGCAGTTCAACACTCGGGGGACAGGGAGACCTCCTGCTGAGAAACTGCTTCAGCTGACGCGTTCGAGTCATTACTCCGAACAAGGACTCTCGGATTTTAGGGGGTTTTTTTTTCTACTCCTTGCATTGTGCGAGGTCAGTCAGAAACTGTGAGGGGTTTTCTTCACAAGGCAGGAAGTGTAAAGACCGAACAAAGAACCAAGATGTCAGTGTTCAAGGGCAACATCGCCAATTTTGCCAAAAGGAGTAGGAAATCCAGCAATGCCACTCGGGCTAAATTGAACTGTGGGTAATCTAGGCTCCAGGTTTTGAAAAGGAAGAAGAAAGGGTGGAATAAAAAAAGGCGATAGCTCTGGTTCAGCTGTATTGATTTTCATCAGTTGTTTTTAAACTGCTCATAAAAAGACAACAGCACTATAGCGGCTGTAAAGACCTCGTTACGCGTTCTCTGCTCTCTTTCTGGAAGAACTGTAAATCTTTAATGGTGGCCTCATCCTGCGTTCGTTTGTTTGAACTTTAAAAGCCAACCATGAATTATAAATATACACAGATCAACCAGAACGTTCAAACCGCTGACAAGTGAGGTGAATAGCAATGAACATCTCGTTACCGCTCGGAAATCTTTGGGTCCTGGCATTCGCCTGGATGCCACCTGACCCAAACCATCCACTCAAACACCGTGGCAGACTTAGTACGCCACTGACCCTCCATGATGGCAGTGCGCCCTGCCATACCGCTCAAAAAATAACCAAAAAATAACCAGAGCTGCTATCAGGGTCTTCAGTGCTGTTTGAGCAGGTGGTTTGTGTCAAGCGGCATCCTCGTGACTGCCAGGACCGAAGGTTTCTCCAGAAGAACATTTGAGTGTGACATGATCATTACAATCACGATCGGCATAGAAGGTCGTCACAAAGTTTGGGTAATTCCACCTCTTTTCGCCTTTTCTCACATCTTAAACTTCACGCTAGGGAGAAGAATCAGTCATGGCGTTCTGTACCAGCCCAACGTGAATTAAGGACGTCACATTAGAGAAGTAAACATGCCATTTCACGGAGACTTACAGCAGCAGCTCGACGACATCACACCATGTATTAAGTGCCGGTTTCAGAGTAAGACCTAGTGCCAGTTAGTCGGCGGCTAATTTACGGTTTAATAGAAGTGGCAGACTTGTGGTTTGGGATGAAAAATGCGATGTTTTGCTGTGATTTATTCTGCTGTACTTCTGTTGTTCTCTCGCTGCTAATACAATCTTTTTCCGTTAGAAAGTCGTGTTTGAGCAGATTAAGATGTTTATGGGCACATTTATCAAATCAGACTTTATTTGTACAGTTTCTTTCATACAGATTGGTGCATTCAAAGCGCTGCACAGCTGACTGACTGTGTTTGATTACGTGTCGGCAATATAAAAATGGAAAATCAATGCACATACAGGCATCAGGCGCGTGTGTGTGTGTGTGTGTGTGTGTGTTGCCAGATGGATGACCTGCGGTACAGGGGAGCCTCCACAGTGTGCTGACCTGCAGACCTCTGTGTAATCTCTGTTCACCTCCGTGGTGTCCGACAGTAATACCACGGCGTCCTGCAGGGGGCGCCGCACTGCGTTGCAGAGATTAATCTGCAAGAGGACAAAAAGTTTGATGCATTCTCTGGTGTTTCCCCGTCTCATTTAAACACGCTTTCATTTTAAAATGCAAATCGATCCGTGCGGTGACGAGCGGAGGCGGAGTGTCGACATTAAGTTCACATCTCGGCGGAATTGTTCTGATGTAGTCGTAATATTTATTGCCGGTGTTTTACATATGTGGCGTTTGAATTATTCATAGACTCTCACAGTGATATTCGGCTTGCGTGGATTACGAGGAGATTGACGTGATTGTTTGACTTTGGCAGGCGGCGCTTTCCATTCAGCTCGGATGCTTCTGAGTAAGGAAATTGTGCGAGGGGGAGAACGGAGCTGTTGGCACTCACGAGAATAATATCATGAGTAGGTGAAAGGGAGTTATGTAAATAGAGATGTTGAACTACTGTAATTTCTCTCTCTGAATATAGCGGCGCTAAAAAAATCGCCACTTAATGCCTCATTTAGAAATATTAATTACATGCAGTATTCTTCACGAAATATATTGCTACAACTGTGACCACTTCCCGTCCCGCTCTTACTTTTATCTGAAACACACCAGGTGTACGTATGCTGCAGGTCAACCGTACAGTACGAGACGGCTGTCACGGGATTAACATCAGCTTTAGCACACTGTAGACGGGAGTCTCTGTTAATAGAGATAAACAGAATTACAGAGAATTACCTTGAATATTCAACAAATAAATAAAGCTCCTGTTCCACGCCTGTCCTTCCACGCGTACACGGGCACTACAGCAGGTTTTACCGCAGCTGGTTTCAGGTCTGTGTGTTAATAAATGTAATCCCCCCCCCGAGTGGAACTTGCTGTCAGTTATTCTCTTTGCTCGCGGGATTTACTCTCACTAACGGCCCCTAACGTCCGTACTGAATTGGGGGGGAGGGGCGTTTAAGTAAATCACCACAATGTTCGGTAGCTGGTCTCGCCGGATGCTGGAAGCAGCTACATCTGGGTATAAATGTTGTGAATGTGGATGAATGTTTCTTTTGTGTGTTTTATGTCTCACGCCGCATCTGCTGCCAGTCTCGGCCAAGACGCTAAATAAGACTTCAGTTGTGGTTAAAAAGAGATTAAAAAGGAGACATTGTGCTCATTTTCCAATACCCAATGTCCTCTGATTGGTCAGCTCGCACATTTCTGTTTGACTATCCCCTGAAGAGACATTTGTTGATTGGTTTATTGTCCAAGGAGCTGAGATTGGGCATCCCCGTCTAGATTTACATGTTTTTTGTTTATATCTTTACGTAGGTTTGGGCTGGCTTGTGACTGCCTGTACCGCAGCTGTGCCAAATAATTATCATGTGCCAAACTTGGCCTGCCAGGTATGAATTATCCAAATGTGCGACATGGGAGTGTGATGTCACAAAGTCACGGTATTAAACGGGGCTCCTGGCGAGGCGTTTCAGGAGCAGGGTTTTCTGTGGGTTTCGGACTTTTAAGAGCTTTAACATGCACGAGAACCTATATAACACACTGAAACGAAAGGAAGAAAACAAAACAGCATAGCAGAGGCTGGAAAGTTCCCGTCTGAACGTGTAAACCAAAGTGTTGCAGGCGACAAGGCTCTTATTGCGTTTCCAACGCCACCTCAGTCGCACGCGAATACCCCCGGTATCACGCCAGCATCTCAAGTTGCGTGCACAATATCGCGCCTGATAATCTGTTATAAATCTGTGAAAGCTGAATTAAATTGCTTGTTCGGATGGAGTAAAGTCGGGGTAAAGAGTTCATATTCATTGTGTCTAAAAGAGGCTTTTCACCGTCTCCGACTTTGTTATAAGCTCACAGTTAATATTCGTGACGATGCCCATTCATGACCCGGATGACTCATCCACACTGTGCGCTTTAATCCCGTTTAAACGTCCCTGATAGACTACCCCATTAGCTCCATCTGTAGCACTGTGCATTGTTTCGTTTTAAAATGTGCTTTGCATATCGCCGCTGTATTGATTGCGACCGTGTATGATGCCGTTTGTCTTGCCGGGAGCCCAATTACCCATCAGAGACACCTAAAGGCTCTAACTCTTAAACTCCACTGCAGAGAAACTCTGGTAATCTGTGCGCTTATCTGCTTCAAAAACACGTACTAATCTGCTTAAAAACACCTTGAAGTTGGACTGCGGAGTAAAACCTCCACATTGTGCTCTTCTGGGCGATTTTTTTATTTTTTTTTTTGAGAAGGTGAGAGCTTTTTTAGCAGGCGGAAAACACGGCGAGCGCTCTCATTATCTGCCCTTCACTTTTTCTGAAGCACTTTGAGCGAATTTGTGTACGTGTTTGTGCGTCTCGTCCTATCTCCCCCCGTTGTTCGCCGGTAGTGAACGGTAATCTGAATGAATAATTAATTCGGCTGTGAACCAGTTATAAATGAGAGGTTTGGTTCTTTCTTTTTTCCTTTTTTTTTTTTCCCCTTTTTGCTGAACTACAAATGTGCTTTGATGTTTTTTTTTCGCACCAAGGCTGACTAAGAGCAAAAGGAATAAAAATAGACGAGAGCTCCGTTACAGCAGGTTCAATGACTGCGCTCCCGACAGAGGATTTTAAGAGAGGGAGAGGATTTGAAGCTAATCCCACCAACGGAGTACAGTATCAATGAGGGCAACGGAGTGATCCGCGCATCTCGGGGGGGGGGAAAAAAAAAAAAGAAGAAAAGTTGCTCAATGACACCGCTGTCAAAAGCTCTTAACTGATCAAACTGGCAAATTGCTATTTAAGGCTAGCAGCATTTATAAGAGCTGTAAGCCTCATACAGATTGATGGATGCAAGCCGGCATCACAATGGACAGTGATTTCTTGCAAATCTCTTCCAGAAGTAGCATATCCCCTCAAATCACAATAGGAGACAATGCATTTGAATACTGCCTTTGTCAGCCGAATCCCATATAACTCTATAATTCAGCTTAGATAAGAGGAAAAAAAAAAAAGGCTGTTTATCATTCGCGACTTGAAACGCGTCCCAGACATCAAAATTCACAGAAGAAGCGACAACGTCAGTTTATTTTCAGCCTTTAATGTCAGTTTAGACGGATTGCACGGATTTCTGTTCCATATGTTAAACATTTTAAAAACCGCCGTCACACCGTCAACAGCATTACACTCGCAAACACACGACTTATATAATAAAAACCTACTTTTGGATTTCTGGACGGACACATTACGGGAGTATAATGACTCATCCCGTCCCCGGTGCCTCTTTACTGGCGACGTTGTTGAACGTTTTCTGAACGTCTGCTGCGAAACTTGACATCTTGAGGCTTAAATCGCATTTTAAATAATGAGCTGATTAGTTCAGTGGCATCTGACCACTTGTTGAACTTTCTCTGTTTGGATGTCAAAAGAAACATTTTTTTATATTAGACACAAAACTTCTGTTTGTAAAAGGGAGTCAGTGAATGTGAGGATTAGAGAACCTAAGTATCAGAAACAAGTGATGCAATGTAACTAAGTACATTTACTCAAGTACTGTACTGAAGTTCAGTTTTGTGGTACTTTGCTACATTAAAGCTCTACTCCACTGCATTTTTAGAGGAAAATATTCTCATTACATCATTATCACACTGATTACATGCAGCATCAGAGTGAAAGTAAAACATTTTTAATTAGCAATCAAATAAAAACACTGATTCTGATGATAGAATCATAAAAAACATGCAATATACACTTTTTTTGTATACTAGTTCATTTAATATGAGATACTTAGAGGCTTTCACTCAACAACTACTTGTATAGGGGACTTTTAATAATTAACATGAACAGGATAGGCTTATTTTTACTCAAGTATGACGCTGCTTGAGATTAAACATCCACTTGTGGCCTCGGAAACTGCTTTTGAATTAGTTTCAATTGACTTGTTGAGGAAATCGGTTGTTTCCACAGTCGACAATGAACGTTGAACACAAAATCTAAGGGGCTGTAATTGAGAAATGAAGACCATTGAAATTATCAAGGCCACGATACTAAACACAGGGAACTGAAGGTTCACAGAGACGGTCTTAAAATAACACTCACATACTCTCTTTCTCACTTCAGTGGCTGATCTCATTCTTCCTGTCCGTGCTGGCCGCAGACGTATCCCCTCTTAATGCAGCTGCACTTAAAATGACGGGGGGGGGAATCAGTTCTCCCTCTGTTCAGAGACACATGCTTACATCAAGCTGAAGTTAATGCGAGCCTGCAGCGGCCTTTTAAAATGATGGAGGCAACTTACAAAGTTAAAGTAATTTAAGCGTAAAAATTCCCTCTTTGTTTCCCACGGACAGTGTTTGCCTGCTGAGCCACGACGGGATTGTCATACAGAGAGGGAATTAAGTAGAAAAGAAGTTAAACCAGATAGATTTGACTGACTCGGACTGCTGAGGCCTCACATTAGCTTTGAATTAACTTGTGCAACTAATGTATTTATTGTCACCATTTCCACCGGATCACGTTTGGTTCTCCTCACAGCCGAGTTGGACAGGGGGAACAATTACAGCGAGGAATGTAAAGAACAAAGTTTCACCTGAAACGAACCACAGTACACTTAAATATCTGAGTTTTGATGCTCTGTAGTTGATAACCCTGAGGTTAGACTGAGCTAGCATACTCAACCGATGCCTGTGTCTGGTTTGGAGCTATAAATGTGAAACTGGGGGTCGTTGCTGGGTAAAAGTGCCACCGTTTTGTTTCTAAACTTAAAAAAATAGGTCAAAATTAGCCTTCAACGACTTTTGTACAGTTGGACCTCTGCTCAGTTCAGTTTCTGTTACAGCCAGTGTTGCATCTATCAGCAGCGATGTGCTTTGTTAAAGGTGTCCTTGGGCGAGACAACAAACTCCCTGCTCGAAGGTTACTCTGGATGAAAAGTGTCAAATTCATGGTTTAATTATAGTGGACACAGAGGAGTATTAAAAATGACACCTGGTCTTTAACAGTGTATAGGATCCACAGCGAAGTGATGTCTGGTCACAGAGAGAGGCCGGGATGAGCCACAGGCAGACTCGGTCATGATGAGGATGCCATTACAGCTCTGATCCCACACCTCCTCTCTCCCTCTGCTGCTTCAGCCCTTGACACCCATCACCTTGAGTTGCTATCAAAGCCTGACACTGATGATACGTTCCCTGGGCAGGGGATCCTGGGAATGGACCGTATCCATCATCCTGCTCTCCAACGATAAAAATCCTTTGCCGGAAAACACAACAACATGGGGCACTGGAGAAAAGAGATTTAACACCCAAGATTCAAGGATAACTAGTTCTCGGTAATCACGTATATAGCCAGGGGCAGGCTGGAGTCATAAAAGGTCAAAAATCCCACAAAAAGAGGAGAGAAAACACAAAGCAGACAGACTGCTAGGAGACAATGCGGAGCAAATATAAAGATACAAACAATGAAGTGCTGATACTGATCTCACCCTCGCTCGCACGGAGGAAACAGCAAAAAAAAGTTAGCAACAGAACATGAAATTTGTTTCAGTACTCCTGATAACGGCCGCTTTAATGAAACGATATGAACCTATTGCAAAAGTTTTATTACTGCATGCTCGCTGGAATACCGCTGCTCTTTTTTGATTAATTCTCAGGAGGGGCCTTTGAGTGTTTGGGAGGGCTTGTGAGGACTCGGGGGAAGCCACTTGAGAAAGCGTTGCATATTTTCGGGATGGGTTGAGATGGGAGTTCTGTTTAGAAATAGAAACATATTGCTCTGATGAATGGAAGCAGCGTAAAAGTGTAAAAGGTCCACTAGAGGCCTCAAGGGGCTGCAATTATATAAAAACAGCCTTCATTAAAAAGGAGTTGGACAAATAAAAAATTTACCGATATACTGCTATTAGTTCAGCGTTACTAGTAGCGTTGCAAAGCCACCCAACAAAACTACAAAGAGGCACAAAACAACTACAAAGAGACACATGACACCTAACAAAAGGACATGTAGCTACAAAAAAGACGCAATACAACTACAAAGAGGCAGAAACAACTTCGAAGAGGCAGAAACAACTACAAAGAGGCACACACAACTACAAAAGGAACACAAAAACACCTACCAATAGACACAAATCAACCAAGAGACACAAAACAACTACAAAGAGACACAAAACAACTACAAAGAGATAATACTACACCTTAAGCCTTCCCAGTAGTGGTGGTAGACACGTAAGGTTTGAATGCCTTTGGAGTCACTAACATCATGTGTTTACCCTCTGAGACACATTAGTGCGCTCAAGAAATTTCATAGCTACTTGCACATCATTCATTCCGTCCATCCTTGTTCTTCAGCTGATTCATGTCGCTGTGGCAGTAAGCCAAGCTTTGCCATCCTTTTCCCTCCCCCTGTAGGATCCCAAGACGTTTTCTTGCCAGATGGGATATACAATCCCTCCAGCGTGTTTTCAGTCTCTGGAGGAGACGACTCCAGCACAGAGGGATTCAAGAAATGGCTCCTCCTTTAATGCAAAAGGAGGAACTGCTCATTTCAGAGCTCCTTCCAGATATTTTACATATTCTATATCTAGCGCAACATATACATTTTCCACATCAGGGTGGTGGTAAGAGTCTGAAAGGGTTCGTCTATCTGTAATACATTTTGTTACAAAGCCATGTTCACAAGGACCAGTGACATGCAGTACTGATGATTAGAGTTAGGGTTTCAGTTTGCACAATCTGCATGAAGCAGACATGTAGACACATCCAGACTTTACATGCAAACACAACCATGACGATGGATGCTAACAGTACGGAACACCGAAAAGTTCCCAATATTGAAAAACATTATCATATTAACGAATTTAGTCATATATATATAGATTAAACAACCATTTGTGAAATAATATAAATGATTTAAACTCAACTCAATATGAAGTGACGAAGATGTCATTTCCATTTCATGATATACAATTTTATTTCAAAATTACATTTTTCAAAAGTCTGTTTTTATTTTATAGGGCATTTTCCTCTAGGACACATTTTATTTCATAATGTCCCATTTCATGGAAGTGGCGTTGCCACCACCCCCTCACCTGTCAGCTACTCTGACTCACCAGATGTAGGCTGTCGGTATAAGCTTGTCATTGGGCGCCTATTTCAGGCGATATTACCCTCCTTTCGCTATCTGCTTGTCCCCATTTTCAAAGTCCCCGTCCCTACCTAAAACGGGACCTACAAGCTGAAAATGGCACGTTACCTTAACACTAGCCTGGTCGCTAGCCGTATACAAACCTAACCAAACTAGCAGCTACTACCTTTTCTTTAGTGGGGATTTTCTTTTCCTACACCAGAATGAGAAAAGGGGTAGAGACGCGAGACTAGAGAGACCTTTCAGCCCATCGTACCTCATTAGCTTGTTAGCTTCAGCAACAGCAACAATACTGAAGTTATTCCGAGATAACCAACTAAACACTGCTTTAAATAAACACAGTTTACAGACACTGAACCTCTTTAGCTTAACAACTTAAGTTTGGTTACTCAGAAGATTAAATGAAGATTAATTCACTAATTGACGATATTTGACATCATTTAATCACGAGCAGAGTAAAAAAGAGTCGTCTTTGGCATAGACGCATTGTAAGATACTCACACTATTTTAGCCTTTTAAACATTTGTCCATGACTTGGTCCACACTCTTCCTCCGACACTAATGAACCCTTTTTGTATAAGCAAAAGTTACTTGGGCATAATGGCGCTTCTGGGGCAAGAATTCACTAACTTTGAAAGTACCAATTTTCAGAGAACAATCTGCCATATTGGACACCTCTTAGAAACTTAATGAAATTACTATTTGTGTTCTGGAATCGGGCCAGCCCCGAGAATGAGGGCCATCGTTGTTGAAAAGGAAATTAGATGCTTTCCTAAAAGCAGATTGAGAGTTGTGCGGAAATACATTAGGGGTACTTTCTTCCATTAGATGCCACAAAAGATGTTTGAGAGAATCTTTTAATAATGATAACTGCATAATTGAGGCGGCTGGGAGCTAATGCCTCGAGTGTTAAACATAACAATCTCAGCTGCATTTAAATGATGAACATGGAATAAATATTTGAATCCTCAAAGGCCGACACGCAGGACATTTTATGTTGTTAATTCTTTATAGATACTTTTTGACATGAAAATAACATCACAGAGAATGAACAGCGCCGTGCTTATGTCTGGCTGTGGGATCATGGAAGGATTACTAAATGGGCTGTCAGGGGGCCCAGTGCACAGTCTTGAATCTACTGGTTTGAACTGTCTTAATAATTCTTGTTGCATAGTTGCAAATGACCACAAAGAGATACACAAAACAACTACAGCGAGATGCAGGATGACTACAAAGACTGTAAAGAGATGTATAACAAACCACAAAGACACACAACAATACAAGATAGACACGAAACAACTACAAAAAGACAAAGCAACTACAAAGAGGAACAAAATAACTACAAAGTCACTCAACAAAACTACGTAGAGACACAGAACAACTACAAAAGGAACACAAGAAGACTGCAAAGAGACACCAAACAACTACAAAAAGACAAAGCAACTACAAAGAGAAACAAAACAACAAAACAACTACAAAGAGATGCAAAACAACTACAAAGTCACTCAACAAAACTACGTAGAGACACAGAACGACTACAAAAGGAAAACAAAAACACTACAAAGAGACACCAAACAACTACAAAGAGATGCAAAATAACTACAATGTCACTCAACAAAACTACGTAGAGACACCAAACAACTACAAAGGGATGCAAACCAACTACAAAGACACAAAAACAACTACAAACAGATTTATTTTTTAACTCTATGAAGACACAAAACAACTACACAGGCACCAGCTGTAAGCGCTGGGACATCAGCATGCAGAAAGGGTATTGTTACAGATCTATATAGGCTTTTAGCGAGCGATCAATATGTCAATATGTTTTTAGAGCTTGTTGCATGGCCCAGACTACCCCAAAAATTAATCAATGCAGCTTTTAAATAACAATTAACTGTGAATAGCAGGGCGTCAGCTTTAGATACATTTCAGTGTTAATTTATATTTTCATATTCTTTTAGATACAATAATTATTCTCACTACAGAACAACTAAACATTTAAAAATGCCGATCACCATTGAATTGATTAACCAGCCAACTTTGGAATTTTCTCCTTGATAAATGGCGTTAATTGTTAATAGATGGTCAAACATGTTGCCTGATTAATTTTTCTGTCCAGCAACGTATTGATAATCAATAGTCAAGTTCTGCAGGAAAGCCCCCTAAAGTATTGACGCACCAGGAGCCCATCACGACCCGGACAGTACCAGACCGAGAACACCATCACACTCGAGGCTTTTCTTGTAACCTACAGCTTACCGCAGTGAATCCATCTGAAATGAAATGCCCCGCTGTCTGAAAACATGAAACATGGGCACATTTTAGCTCTCGTGCAGAAGGCTTTTGATCCTGATCCATCCTTTTACTGTGGCTTCCAGGCAGCGTCTGGTATTTACTGTATGCGCCGGTCGTTCCGGTCTCTCCGTGCGAGCAGTGTCTTGACTCGTCTTCGCTCCTTCTGCTCTACAAACTGTTCAAGTGATTTCTCTCTGCGGTGATAATAAGGCATTGTTATCAGTTATCATTGTTATTCTCACCCTGTGTGTATATTTTCTTCTCAAGAAGCATATATTTGTTTGCATGTCATAAATACTGCATAATAATGTCAGTTGTTTTCGTGATAGGAGCTTAGAGCAACAAATAGTAAAATCATACTCATAATTAAAACCTTTTTTTGTTTACTGTTGAATATGTAGCGTCCAAGAATGCAACGTCCCAAAATCCCAGGGACATTTAGAGCCTTTGGAAGGACATAAGTCTGATATCATAAGATGAAATGACTGCTATAATTAAGCCTTATTAATCCAAACTTTCGGGACGGCTTCCAGATTGCAGCCCACATGGAATTACTGACACCTGTCCATTGGCAGCACAACAATTTGGCGATGAGCATCGGCAGTCGGAAATATCTGAAACCGTTCTGAAATGGATTCACACTGCCATCAGGTTTACAGGTAAAAAATGCTGTCAGGAAGCACAGCTGAATACAACTCTTTTTTTTTTTTAAAAAAAGAGTCTCTTAAAGCTGAATGGTTCTTGATAACGTGACACTAAATGCTGTTACGGAAAACAGCGTGTTCATTTTTAGTCTGATAAACAAGCCTTTAACTCGTTTGAATCATTTGGCCTCATCATTATAACGTTGAATTCCATTTACTTTATTTCAAAAGATTAAAACTGGGTTAAAAGAAACGTAATAAACATATTCAGATGACATTTGGATCAAAGGGATACTGATCTGATCTCTGGGGGAAAACAAAGTCTGTGTGAAAATGAATTTGAGATGATGCACTACCTGCTATTCTTCCACTGAAATCATACTAACAAGAAACCTTATTACCGCTCATATGGCTTACAGGAGGTCTGTCCTTGGTAGCTAGCGCTGCCGCTACTGAAGCTAATAAACTAAACTCTGAATGAATGCTAGAAACTGATGAAGGTCTCGGCTGTGAAACACAATACCGACGATGCAGTCGTTGAGTTCAGCAGACGGTCTGCAGCGGCTTTCTCCTTTGTCTGCAGCCCTCCTACGCTCCTGTCCTTTGTCCGTGTCCTCAGGTCTGCTGAAGCTCTGTATGCCAATAACAAATAGTGTGTTTGTATATTACCTATTACACTGACTGTTCTGACTGCTATACTACAAGGAACGTATAGCTGGTTATGCAACAATCTCAATTTAATACTGATGCCTCTATACGACCCACATTAGCAAACGAGACCACCAGTGGAAAAAGCTGGCTATTTATTCTTAATGCCCGTCACCTGGTCGGATTCTGACTTGTTTTGGTTGGATAATAATCAAATTAAAACCATTTTGAAAAGGTCCTATTTGTAAGAAAATGTTCCCAGCTCTTCAAATACGGACGCTTTGGGTTTGTCGGTCAGGTCAGTCCCCATCCTAACATATCTGATGAGCTGGGAATGAAAATCACAAATCTACCATCTTACAAACAGGAGCACTGAGGATGAATTGAGTCGTCTGCAGCTCTGTTGTCTGTTTGCTTCACCATCATCATCATCATCATCATCATCTTTTGTCCACAGGGCCTTCCAGAACAAACAAAAAAAATCTCTTGTAGCAGCTTTAAAACGTGACAAATCAAACAATGGGTTCACATTTATCAACCTAGCCGGAACACGATACGACTCAAAAAAAGATGAGAGAGGAAAGAATCTGACATCAGTCAGACTGAGGAAAGTTTCTACTAACTGCTGCTCAGCAGATGGTTTTAAATTTCACTCTCATGCTCGTTTTTTGTTTTTTTTCTTCTTCCTGTGAGTGAAAATACAACATCCACATCCAACAAATTCATTTGGGCACAAAGTGTGAATGGGCTCTAAAATGCTAATAACAGGAGAGGTGCCAGAGACAGACACAGGCACTCACCAACAAAGCAGAGTGAGTGTGTTGTGTCTGGGAAAGCGGCGCCGGCGACGCTTGCCAGTAAACACCGACAGAGTGCTGCAGCATTGTGTTGGTTAAAGTGGAGCGTTTCTTTTCGAACGATGTTAATCTGGCCAAACAAAATGTTTGTTTTTTTTTGTGGGTGTGTGGGCTCACAATAAAGCTTATGTCAAAAAATGTGTGTGCAAAACAAAATGTGAATCTTCAGCTGAGAGTGTTCAGAGAAGGTGAGAAAATGACATGAGGGACGCACAGCAACTCGTCTCCCGCCAATGAGAGACATTCAAATTCTTCCCGCATGCACCGCGGCGCGTCTGTCAGCTGCCGTGCGAATAGACGGGGAGACGGCATGTGATGTCGGATCACCTGTCCCTGTCTGCTGTCGAAGAATCCGTCTGGATTCAAACTGGAAATGTTCTGGCTGCGCACGTGAGACGTGCAGGCATGTAGGAGTGCGTGTTCAGAAAGCATCCTCTGTGGGTTTCAGACACACAGGCAAGAAAAATGTGTTTACAGATTCAGCCGCCTTCCGTCGTCGCACAAACATCCACCTTCTTCGCTAACAGCCTGCCGGTGATGAAACTCCGGCTCCTTCTCCGCACCGCCTCACGCAGCGAATAGATTTAGGCAGGCTGTCAGTTCGCAGCTTGCCATCTTCCCGGCACCCATCGGGCGTCACCTTGCGCCAGAAATTAAAAAGCACCAACAGGAGAGTCTGGACGTGTGCTGCGAGGCCCTCCCGCGACAACAAGCTGTCTGAGAGGAAGTAAGCAGAGGGCGTCTTCTACCCTCGCAGACGTTTGTCTCAGGTGAATGACGGAGAGGTGTGATCTCAGCGGGCAAGGTCGGCCCGCCGTGTGATTGTGAAACACAGGACCTGATTCATCAGATGGTTATTCACGGCTCTTTCAGGATGTGACCCACATCTTCAAGCACCCGAGCAATATTGGCTCTTTTATTTCAGCTAGACAACGCCAGATAGCTGATAATATAAATTTCCCATCGTCTTCAGTCCAGACTGTGCAGCTCCATCTGGAGCCTGTGGCGGCCGTAGCTCAGGAGGTAGAGCGGGTCGTCTAGTAATCGGAAGGTCGCTGGTTTCTAATCCCCGGCTCCTTCAGCCTCCTTCATGTCGAAGTGTCCTTGAGCAAAATACTGAACTCCAAATTGCTCCTGATGAGCAGTTGGCACCTCGCATGTCGGCCTCTGCCTTCAGTGTATGAATTGGTGTCAATGTGACAAGTGTTGTAAAGCGCTTCGAGTGGTCAGTAGACTGGAAAACACACTCTGATGTAGAAAAATGGCGGTCTGGCCCTTTAAAGCTAGGCTAGGCTATCCTCCAGTACTTATCGCACAAACAGGACCGATGTCGTGTCATTCTTGGTAGGAAACTAAATAAGCACATTTCCCAAAATGTTGGACCTCTTCCTTTAAATAAAATGCACCACTATATTTGTACTCTCGTACCAAACACCAGTTTGTGTCTCAGGGGGGCGAAATAGTTGAAATGAGGCCACCTTCAGGTGTTTGTCTCCATCTCACAGGAGAGAAGAAACCAATAAAATGTGGTAATGAAATCTGCAGTGATCAGCGAATACGTATAATACATCAACACCTCTCTTCAAACACACTCCCCTCTGCGACGTGGATGTAGTGAGACAGTTCTTTATCGATTTATTGCTGATCGCGGCCGACTTCACAGTGTGCGAACTTAAATTGTGTGAGAATTCATTATCGAGCTCAGTGAGTCCCGACTCTTTCGGGATAATGTGAAAGTGACAGTTGTTTCTGGGATCTTACCTCATGTAGCATTCGCCTCACTTGGAGCTGCACTACCAGCTGCGTGATGTAATATAGAGAGATACCTGAGTAACATGCCGGAAAGATAAAAAAGACGAACGTTTTGGTGCCAAATCAGCTCACACCGGATCGTAAGAAGGGATTTCTATCAGCGGCGAAAAAAATACCTGCGCGAATCATACAAATCTCACCCGACAGATCTCCGTGTTTGAATGAAGGCTCAGAGTTAAGACGAGGGTGGGACCATCTTATCTGGACCGTCGAAGGCAGAGGGATGGTGAACGAAAGGGTTGTGCTGCAGTGTCAGATTGGAACATTTACTCTCCCGGTTTCCACATTTTGCTGCAGACTTTGAGATACGTACAAATTAGGGCTGACCCAAATACCTAGATTTTTTTTGGGTGGTTTACAACCTGTACGATCGTCTCGCTTCTTTGACCTTTTTCCGATCTTGCTGACAACGTGAACTCACTGGATCCTGAAAACTGGTGTTCGATGGGAAAAAGAAAAAACCAACAACCAAATGATCCTTTTCACGCAGAACCCAAACACAGCTGAAGTTTGTTTGAAACCGCCGACCGCTAACCGGCGTTTCTTTCGTTGCACACGCTCGACACGAACGCCTTTTCACTCTTGAGCTTAACTCGAAGCGATGCAGCCGCCGGGTTCGTGAAGTTCATAGTTTGGTGTCGAGGTGCCACGTGTGCAGTCATCTTTTTTTTTAAATTACTGAACCGTTCACCCAATACTCCTATAGTGTGCCGGCTGAAGCCGAGAAACATCCATCATCTCGCATTCATCGCGTCGACGGCCGCATAAACACCACGTCGAGGCAGCTGCCGCATACATTAGAGAGACATCTTTACAGTTACAGTAGAGGAGATCATGCTGTAGGAACTTTCATACATACTAATGCTAACAAAACTGCGGTATTAGACTCCTCAGCTGTGATGAAACCTGGCACTCGGGTGCATTAGAATACATTAGAGATAATGAATTCCCCTCGCCCGTTTTTCCCCGTCGAGCAGGGCCGGCCGCGATCAAGGCGGCGGC
>OMLP01018332.1:0-26964 GCA_900302685.1 Spondyliosoma cantharus | reverse complement strand
AATAAAAATGTTGTTTTGATTTTATTTTTTTACTTCTAAGTAATTAGTGTCATAACTAACTTAAAATTGGCAGAATAAATCGGATGAGAGACTTTACTCTGTATAAAAAATAAATAGCGGAGGCTGTCTGAGGCCCCTCTCACCCCTGACAATAATGGTTCAGTCCACCCCTGCAGCTGCAGGTGCATGAAGATGCATCTCCAAACAGCTTAATGAGCGGAGTGGCTGCTGCCTATCAAGACATGTCTTTCCCCAAGAAAGCAAAATCAGGGAGCCTTAAACAAAAGGAAACGGCAGAAAGGGAAAGAAAGCAAGGCGAAGGAAGACAACTCCTCACAAATTTCTTTCAGAAGAAAGGTGAGCACAGTTCACAGCTAACACAGTTTAAGAACAGTTAAAGCTAATGTCAGCAGCTGCAAAGATTGAAGGAAGTCAGACAGCCATGAATCAGCAGCAGCAGGTTCCTCATCCCTCGGGTGACTGAAAGTTATTATTACAAGTAATCATTTCACATTGAGGTCGCGGACCTCGCGCTAAAAACAGTTCAAATATAGACCTTTCCCAGTAAGCTAGCATGACATGTTTGGTATCAGTGGATTCATTTCAATTTCAAGATTTCTATGATGCTAATGGATTGAAATCTTAAAAATCTTAAAAACCAAGCCCATGACGGCCTTCAGAAGACAGTAATGTTAATGCCAGATGATCCACCATCATTTTCAGAGGGTTAAAAGTAGGCCAAGAAAGCCAAGAACTGAGGTGGAGAATAATTCCAACTTTAAGATCGTGGTGATCAATGAGGCAGTATAATTAAAATAAACGTGTCGTTCTGTTTTTCACATTTGGATGGTTAAATTATATTAGAAAATAGACCTACCATTAGGCTGCAGTTTAATTTGACAGTGAGCAGTAACCAAGTAACTGTCATGTTGTTCTGCGCCCCTGCATACTATATATTATGACATGTTAATTCCCTGTATCAGCCTGGAAAGTAGAAAGGCAGATGGGAACGCCATAAGTGTTTGCAAGGTCTCCACTTTACAAACTGCACCTCCTTTTGCTTCTCTGCAGTCTATAATTATCTCTGTGCTTTTTCATCCCAAAGATAAATTACTGTTGGCGACATTAGCTAGCTGCATGCTAATGTTAGGTTATTTTTTTTAGGCTTTTTTTAAACTCAGTACATGGAAGAGCTGCCAAAAATGAAAGTGAAAGTGTGCAGCACAACTCTAAACTAATTGTGTAAGTGAAGTTTTTTTAATTAGCTATGTTAGACGTGTAGCCTTACTGTAGATAGACAGATAACTGTTAGCGACAATACCTAGCCACATGCTAATGTAAGGTGTGAGCGAAGCTCTGACCTCATTGCTGCATAGGGGATTTGAATCACAAAACGGAGAGACACGTTGAGTGGTTCTCCTATTATGTGTATATATGCAGAGCTTTTTAGGAAGCCAGCTAAGGCTAGCTGACAGGCTAACCTTGCAAGCTGCGAACACCAACGTGACTAAATTTCTAAGTGATTTTTAAACAAAATCAGTGATGGAAAAAGAGATAACTATATGCACACTGTAGATTTGTGGAACATTTGGTAAAAAACTAATTTTGAAAGTCAGACGATCACCAACATCCTGACAGTTCACAGTGATTATGACAAGAATGTGTGTGACAAATCACATCCAATGTTCCCACTGGTGGTGCTGGAAGTTAAAGTTGGGGGGATTCTGCAGGATGCATCCTCTGGTGATCAGGCAAGACTCCTTGGAATTGGTGGGTTGTTGCTGAAACATTTCACTCTGGACCAAAGTGGTAGACAGAACAACACTGCCGTCCCTCGAGCTGTGCCGCTAGCATCTGAGATATTTATGTCAAATATGTGTTACACCATTCACTCAACTGTATTTTTATGTGACAACCGTAAAAAATACAGAAGCAACAGCAGTATCGTGGCTGGCTCGACCCGCAGCTGCAGCAGCGTCTGACACCACAGCTGCGAATGTGAGATCATAAGAAAGTGCCTGGTAGCTTGAAAGAGTCATTAATGGTAATTGTGAACAGAGGGCTGCAGGGAGTCATGCTGGAAACACGTCTTGTGATGTTAAGGCTAGAGGTTTGAGTTATTGTGCGCGACATGGTTTGCCTGCTCAGTGACTGAGGGGAAAAAGCCTGCAGGCGATCCCAAGCAAGGGCAACCTCTTCAACAATCTAATACAGGCTGCAGTAATATCCCCCCGCATGCATAATATAATAGTTAAATTTAATATCAAGAGAAATAGAATGACAAGTAAAGACAGAGATTCATAACGGTAACGGTAGCTTTGTAAAGATGGTCCCAGTGGAAAGTATGGGGTGTCGGAGTTTGGCATTACGACCATCTTGGATTTTTTTTTTTTGTGGCCACATTTATACGAAAAGGTGAAGCAATGAGGGGATATGCATTGTTACACCTCTGTCCTGATTGGTTCTGACTGAGAACCTGAGGTCCATGCTGTCGCAGCAACATCTCAATCATAAGGTAGCCACGCCCTAGTGCATAACCCACTTTATCATCTATTTTACCCTAAATGTGACCATAATTCACAAAATGTACATCATTCTGTGATGAACAAGACATGGAACTAGAGATTGAGACCATGAACTCATCTAATAATAAATGTTAACGAAGAAACGAAGGAGGTACAATTAGCTAATAACCAATGAGCTTGGTTAACCATCTCCTTTTTACAGCTGCATACTCAAAAGACATTTACAAGAACGGCTATCTGTGTTCTCATCTAACTCTCGACAAGAAAGCGCGTAAGTGTACTTGAGACTTACAGTATATGTCCAGTGACGTACTCTGCAGACGAGCAAGGTTGCAAAAGAAAGCGGACGAAACTGTTGATAGGTAATGGCTCCTGTTGGCACCATTACAAGCGAAATCATGGTTAAATGGTGTGAAGCAGAACACTTTTCCCTAATAGGATGTTACCGTAGGTGTTAAATGCTGACAGATGGTAAGAGAAACCTGACTGCGAGAAAATACACGGTTGGCAATACTGAGGAAGACCAGAGGAAAACAGAGCTAAATGCAAATGAATGGGTGCACTCCATTGACCTCAAAGTTGTCTTCCACAAATTACTCTCTAAATCATTTTATTTGCTGCCTGAGGCGATTACTGGATCCAATTTACATGCTGGAAAAAAACAGGAAAGATGAGACTTTCTGCAGCCAGAAAGCCATTATGCCGTATCCTCTGGACATTATGTTTGCATCCACCACAACATGAAACGTGGGACCGAGGGAAAACAACTCACGTGCCTTCATTGTCCTTGCATGAAAAATACCGGGACGTTTCA
Source organism: Spondyliosoma cantharus (assembly GCA_900302685.1). Classification (NCBI taxonomy): domain Eukaryota; kingdom Metazoa; phylum Chordata; class Actinopteri; order Spariformes; family Sparidae; genus Spondyliosoma; species Spondyliosoma cantharus. Next base: position 23,625 of record OMLP01018332.1, on the reverse strand, counting down.
TGTGAATAATATGAAACTTACATAACATATCACACCAGATTTACTACATGTGAAACGCTCTCCCTCTGGCGCACTTCCTTTTGATCGTTAGAATAAAGACACAAAGCTGAAGTTGAGTGACAGTCTTCAGGCGTAGATGACACATGAAGTGTCACCCTGTACTTACAGCACGAGCACATATATACTGTACATATGAACCACAGGGGAATGGGCAATAAAAAGCTTTCGTCAGATCGGCTTCACAGACCCGGTTTGTCAGATCTGAATTAAATAATTATTAACCAAGAACAAAAGACTATCCGGATGAGTCTTGCCTAAGATTTTTAAAGCCAGCTGTTTCTCATCTTCTGGTAACTGGGAAGAGGATCAGAAGTACTGAAACGACACATGCTCATTGCTCTCTGCACTTAGAAACATTCTTACACTGATGATGATGTAAACACGCTGATGATTAGCAGGTATATCCAGGTGCAGCTGCAGCTCAGTGGTGAAGGAGGTTGAACTCAAATTAACCAAAAACTACATTTTCACCTTCAGTAATTTTGTAGCCAAGGGTTATAATTTGAGACAACGATGAAGAAAAATATAATACAAGGCTCCTTAGTCTGAACAAAGACGGCAAACGTTTACTCTGCTTCCAACCGCAGCGCATACGGACAGACCTTCACAATAAAAGCCCTCGACGGTATAATGACATAATGTTATAATAATCAACTTTTATGTATGAATATATTTTTTTCTGACAGATGGCTAACACAATTCATAGTTTATCCTCATTATTTTTGCTTTATAGTTGCTAAATGATCCATCCATATTTTATTATTATGGTTCTAAGCCACCTATTGTCTGCATAAATTCATTTATCAAGAGGAGGAAGAAGTAGAAGAAGACATACTTGGGAGATTCCTCAGGGAAATATAAGTATTTATTATTTTCTTCAGCTGCCATAGCATGCACAAATGGCTGTGGTTTGAACTGTCTGCTGTAGTTGGACCTGATGAGGTTTCCATGTTCACCATTTTCAGTTTTCGTTAGCATGCTAACATTAACTAATTAACAGTGAGTACAGCTGATTGGAGGGTCATTAGTGTTTCAAGAATTTGGTCACAAACTGAAGTGTTGGACAAATGAAAGTTCAGGGGATGAAAGTTATTACAATTCAATCACTGTGGAACATTAATATGTGCACCTGTCCATGTGCTGTGTTATTTGACCAATTTAAAGGTTATTTGAGACATTTTGCAGGACTGCAGTGGAAGATCGTCCCTCTGGCTATCACATTTACATAACTGTTGATTCATGTGAATTGTCCTTATAAATAAAAGAAATGCAGTAACAGGTTTAGTCAGCCCATCCAACAGTCATTGAGATTTCTCAATAAAAAAGACAACCATCATTAATAAATGGTACATTCATAGTTAATTAAACTTGAGCAATAATGAAAAGCAATTGTAAAGATTTATGAACATTTACACAGCAGCTTTACAAGAAACACTTGCTTAATAGTTAATATTTAATAGCATAGTGTGTTTTGTTTGGAGTCAAGTAAGTGTTTATGTAACTATATATTTTCTATAAAAAGGCGTAAGGTTTGTTGGGAGCAACAATAAATGAGTTATCTGCAAACACATGGCTTACTTTTAACAGAAGTCAAGTTACTGATTGAACTGTCTCGTAATATTATACTTTTGTCTGCTGCTAAAGATACGCTTCTTTTTATAATCACGTACAGCCTCAGATCTTTGCCAGCTTCTCCCACAATAACGAGGAAACTGTACTAATAATATTCACGCTCCCTAACAGAAAGTCAACAACCGTTTTCGTCGCATTGCTCAAAGCCTAATGCATAAACGGTAAAAACAGGTTTTTAAATCAAATATCCAATTTGAATGTTACACTATTTTTAAACTTTGCGGGGAGCTCTAATTGCCCTTTTAACACGACGATGCACGCCACTGTTACACAACTCTGTCTCTGCATCGGGAGAGGAAGTCAAATCCATCTGGTACTTGACCCCCCGAGGCGATTAAACAAACATGACCTCAATCTCTCTCCTACTCTCTCCTTGGCATCTGCTGGCAAGCCACCTGTTTAGCGTACTGCTAATTTGACACTCTCAGGGGAGATGATGGATGCGTGTTTGAAAGCCAGCTGACAGGAGACTCTTGAGCGTTTCACCGTGCTCTATCGTTATGCAGAACCCCCCCCCATGGCCTTTGGCTATATTCAGAAGAATATTCACACTGAGCTGCATGTGAAGGCACTTGAGCGCAGAGAGATGGTATCAGGGGGTTCATTGTATAAAGCTGTCTGCTGGGAAAACATGCTGATATATTATCATTGCATTAGAGGAAATAACAACCCGGAGTCGAAGTGAATTCACCGTCTTCTGATCCCATTCCTTCGTTCCGCAGCTCTGATCTTTACACCACCTGAGCTCTTCCTCTTTTCCCTCCCCTCCTTTAAGCCTTCGCCGGCCGCCATCGAAGGTCATGGGTGCGCGGCGGATCTGATCACACTTTATATGTCAGTGAGCCCGCCAATTGTCCTTATTCATGAATTCACCGCGGCGAGGCCTCGGGGCTCCACGCGCGTCAGGGAAGCGGACAGGGACTATCCCAGCGGAGCCGAGTTCAAAGACATCAGCTGAGCGGCTTTCCTGGAAAACTGCAGGGCACGTGCGTGTGTGTGTGTGTGTGTGCATGTACTGTATGTCAGCAGCGTTTCATGGAGGTATGACAGGGGCGAAACCCTGTCATGGTCTATGTGACTTGAATTTGTTCTGAAGTCCCGTGAAAGCTTTGATTCTGTGATTCTGTTTGGACACGCTGATTTTCACACCGCTGTATGTCCTCGATTGCAGCAACACCAACCGTTTCGAAATCTAAATGTGGATCACTTTTTTTCAATTTTTGGGGGTGGACCCAGACGCTGATTGTCAAGAACGTCTTCTGCGATGAAGAAACAGGATGTTTGAGATATTGCGAATTCTCACCACGCCCTCATGATCTCTATTCACATGTTCGGCTCGGATGCAGAGTAGGCGAGGCGATGCCAGGTCAGCGAGCGGGACCGTTGGCGCGCAAACCCGTACAGTAACTGCTCCTTTAACGATCGTCCACCAATTCAGATCGTGGCCTTTAGTTCAGCCTCTACACTGCGCCTAATGTGATATATACTATACCTCTTTAATTAGAGCCTGCACGGGGAAATAATGAGATACCTGGTTGAGTGCCCTATCAGCACTTCTCTCAGAGGGTTTGACATTTACTCACTCCCTCTATGCCGAGGTAAGTGTGCGCTGCGTTCCCTGGGCGGTCGGAGCTCAGGATGGTCTGCGCTCTCTCTCGTTGAAGGGGGGGGGCGGCTCGGTCTAAAAAACAACCCCCACCTGTCCCAGTCTATTTCTGTCCATAATGTGACAGGTGAAAATGAGAGAGAGGGAAGCAGAAAGAGAGTGAAGGGTGGGGCAGAAGTGGTTGAGATTACAGATGGCAGATGGTGATGAGCGGGGAGGGGATTAGAGCTGCAGGTTGGAAAAAAAAAAAAGAAAAATTCAGGTTAATCCCTCTCATAGCTCCATCGCTACCTTTTAAGCCCACAGACGCATAATAAATATATTCAGTTCTATTTTATTCTATTAAAAACACATCATTGATTTTTGGGGTTTAAATGCTACATATCCATTTGGGGCAAAAACTTTTACCTGATGTCAATTTTTTTTGATGTTCAGTCAGAGGATGATGACATTCTCTGAAATGTTGCTATTCATAAGTAAAAAGGCTCAAGACGGCTCAGCTTCAATAATATTCAACAGCGAAATTCACATTTATGCCGGCGAAAGTCAGACTACGTGACGTGCTTTTTAACAGCGTGCATCTCATTTTCAGCAGGAAAAATGTCTCTATGCGGGTGAAAAAGCTGCAGCGGCTGAACCTTGGAGGCGTACGGTGAAGGTGCCTCAGGATGCAGTTCGTCCAATAAAAAAATTATTAATTTGAGGTGAAAATCCTCCAATGTCTCACAGTTTGAGTTTTTAGACATGCCAGTGAGGCTTTAGTGACAAATATTCATGATCCCCAGAGGATGAAACACATGGTGACCACCCTTAATGTTTAACAAACTCCATCCATCACGAGGTTGACATTTGGGGTTTTGAGTGAAACGTCTCAACAACTAATGGATGGATAGCCATTGCTGGACTCATTCGCGTAATCAATGTGGGGACCCCTTAACTTTTCGGCGTCGGACCGCAAATCAAGCAGCATCTTTCTGTTCAACACGAAGGTTTCTGAGAGAGCAGTGATCCGATCTGGACAGACGTTCTTTTTTTTTTTTTTACATCCAAAGGCAACTCTAGAAGTAAGTTTGTTATTCTGTCATGCAATTACGACCATGGGTCCATGACCTGGTACTTGATAGTCTTTCAAGCGAGAATTGCGATTGCATAGCTATGAAACAGTACTTCCTCCTTCCCATTATCAGATCAAAATGTAAATAGTCTAATACTCCACTACCAACATTAATTACATTCCTATTATATTCAGCTGGACTTGATAAACATCATACCAGCAAAACATCAGTAAGTACACATGTTCGCAAGCTGATGTTAGCATTTAGCTAAAAGCACCACTGTGCTATATGTTGAGGTGGTATCTTTGATCACACTTGTCAAGATCTAAACTATATGTATGCTGGTGTCAGGCCTTAAAGTGCCAAAGTAGAAGTAGAAAAGGTATGTCTTGTATTTTACAGTAAGCAGTTTCCAGGAAAATAAAAAACAAACAAAATAAATGGTTGATGACTCATCCTGCACTCGGGGGTGTACACTAATGTTTTAATGTAACACTATCGTATTTTTTTCATACTGATATAGATTTATAAAAAGGAGAAAACTTTTACCAGGCAAGGACTCTGTCTTTTATAATAAATGCAGATCTGAACAGATAACTTCTCTCCTTCTAATGTGTGTTGCTGTGGCTCTTTTGAGATTTATTGCTCCAGTGAAGAGATTTTGAGCCTTTAAAAGATTTTTGTGTCCGTTTGCTTTATTTGCGGGCCAAAAAGCCCTCAGCTGTAGAGGCCGCTTCGACTCAACAGAGTTGTTAAACTTAACATTTGTCTAAACCTGACTATTTGACGTTTAAACCTGAACTCCAGCATCTTCTCAGAGGCCGGCACGTGAAGTCTCAGCTGCTGCACGTTTTGTCGGCAGTCGCAGGTTGTTAACCAACCTACCCTTCCTGTTTTGCTCTGAAACAGCCCTCCGGTGTGTGGCGAAGCTCGTTTTAATCACGTGTAAAAACAAATAGATGAGTGAATTATTGTCTGCGGGGAGCTCCAGTCTGTGCTCACGGCGGAAAGCAGCATTTCATGATGATGTGTGCTCTGTTTACTGTATATGTGTTGTGCTCGTGGCCATATGTTGCGGCTGATGTACCGTACACTTGGATACACGCTGTCTCTGGTTGCAGTTACTCACACTAAACAGAGCGACGCCCGGGAGAAGAAGCAGTGACAGAGGGGATTGCTCTGTCCACTTGCGTCTCCATCCCTCTAGATGTCATGATGGAAAGTGCGGCTGCATGACGCAAATACCTCTCCTCCTCCATCGCCACCCTGATTTGTTCTTTTCTCTCAGTGGATTACCAAATCGTCTACCTCCCGCTCACGTGCCGCTCTTACAAGGTCCTAATCCCTCTGGGTTGTATGTGCAATTGCCTCTGCTGCAGAGTGGAAGAATCGTCCTATCAGAGCTTTTCTACTGTTGGTTTAGACAATGAAAATCCTGACTGAAATCTCCATCAAACACAAAATAAACCCCCGCCCCCTCCTAAAATAATGATAGCATTAACAAGAAAAGAAAAAATGGTTATAATTAAATCACTTGTCAGTGAGAAGCAGATGGTGATGTGGTAAATTAAATACATGATCACTGACTACATTAGGATTTCCTCCAACCAGTCTGATGGTGTGAGTCAGCAGATACAAATTGTAGTCAGGCACTCTGGGACATTTATTTAGACATTTTAACAAAGTTCTGGTATTAAGCGCCTTTAATTGGATAGTATGGCAGCAGAGAAATGAGAGGGAGAAAGATGGCTGAGCACGAACTTGGTGCCTTAACTCAAAGGACACCCACAAAACACATGCTCTAAAGGGACAGTTCAGCCCAAAATCTAAAATACATATTTCTCCTCTTACCTGTAGTGCTGTTTATCCCTGTAGTTTAGGTGTTAGTTGCCGAGTTTTGGGGATATCCGCTGTAGAGACGTCTGACTTCTCTACAATGTAGCTGAGCTGGATGACAGTCGACGTGTTGGGCTCACAGTTTCACGCATAAACTTTTTCATTTCATTGCGTGTATCTTGCAGACGGGCAGAAGGAAGCGTGCATCTATGGGCTAGAAAATCTAGATGGATAAATAGCACTACAGGTAAGAGGGATTAGAAGTTATTCTTGGTTTAATGTGAATGCATACCTCTGGTACTGGAGTGGTTGAAGAACTTTTGGATTCTGCTGCCAATACCTTTGGTGAAAACTTTGTCCCTTATTGTGCTAGAAATGAAGTTGCATGTACATATAAATTCAAAGTACATTTCTGTCACACTTTATTTTCATTAATATTAAGACGCAATAAGATCTACCTTTTGTCAAAATAGGGAAACATTTTAAGATATATGATCTTTATTAGGTATGGTTTATAAAAAGAGTATAACTCTTTGTTTACTTTTGGTATTTTGTTTATATCTTTATCTTTGTCTCGTTCCATTTATGCTATATTTCTATTTCTATTTGTAATTGCACGTGCACTGGAACGAAAGCAATTTCCCCCTGGGGATCAATAAAGTTTCTGAATCTGAATCTGAATCTGAATCTTATTTCTAGGTTTTGTCTAATTTGATATAGTATTCGGGTTGTTAGTGTACTTAAGGTATATTTGTCTTTGTTTACTGTCTGATAACGGCCGTAACATTTCTAAATTATATTTATATTTATTATATTTCTACATTTTGCTTAATTTGATACAATGTATGACTTCTACGTTCTTATTATTGTACTAAGGAGCTATGACACAAAATTAGACAGTCTATACACCTCCAGTTAACTAATATTAATAAATGGTAACTGGTCCTTTAATCGTGGCACTGCAAGATCAATTCAACTTACAAAACAGAAAAAAATGTCTTCAGGAGAGCACAGAATTCAACAAATATGGAGAACTAAGCTTCCAATAATTAATAAGTAATGAATTCACATTTACATAAATGAGCTGTTCTTTCAAGGAAATGAAGAGCTGCTTATAAATTACAGATTCATAAGGAAACTTCAGATCCCCGGAAAAAAACTGATGTTACCATCATTTCTCTCAGGCGATATCGATGTGATTAATGTGAAATAACTGCATAAAGTCACAGCAGACTAAATCTCACATGAATTAATCTCACCAAAACTATTCGTCAAACTCAATGTCATCAGCCTCGACCAAATCCAAAAATGGGTCTGTGACTGAACTGTGCTCCTCTGGGTCACAGCCCTGTGTGTGTGTGTGTGTGTGTGTGTGTGTGTGTGCGGGACACAGACCCTGACGCAGAGTGACAGGGAGGCAGACAGATGCTCACACACAGACGCGCACACTCACACAAACCAGACGAGAGGAGATAAATGGCAAACCTCCCACATCTCGGTGCGCACACACGCGTCCCCCCTCCACCTCCACCATCACCACCGCTGGGATTATCATCCTGAATGATATTTGATGAGAGCCGGAGCCGCTGGAGCAGAAATCCACGAGACCCCGAGCAGCACCTCTGCTCTGTGTGACAGGCGTCATGTGTGATTTATGACTCGGTTATGAGAGAACACAGTGGTCAGCTGGATAAAGGTTACAGCTCAAAATGAGATCAGCGTGACTCCTGTTGACATGGAATGACGAGGGTGGAGATGTTGGATCTGGTGACAGAGGTCCTTGCTTGTGGATGGGAATCAGAGAAGGGATGTGTTCCCGTCCGACCCCGTCAGAAATACATTCTGAAGGAAAAACAGTTCAAATCCGATTGCAAAATTATTAAAACTCCAGATACAAGCCAGAATATCTGTGACAAAGTTGCTCTGGCATATGATCAGCACCTCCTCTTCTCAGTGTTGACTTACAATAGCTGCATTTGAAGTTCTGAACTTGCCTTAAAGGCGACCTTGTACTCTGTATAACTTTTGGACTGGAGAAGAATACATTTTTAGTGAGGCACATTTAGGTGAAAAAATAAGTTTAAGACCAAAAACAAACACCTAAGCATGTGTTTAAGTGGTATAATTCAGTGTTTCTGGCTACTTTTGGGGAGTGGAACCAGTTGTAAAGATGGCGCTTTATTACACAGCAACATCATCATTAGATAAATGGAGAGCGTAAATCCAATATTCACTCTCCCTTAATCTCTGACCGAATCTTCTGAGGCAAAAATCCGGCTCTTTAACTGCTAAGCGCTCAACTATGTTCACAGTGTCTGTGTGCCATTTTGTGCTTGGCAGGTACTCAGGTGCAGTTGGATTATTGCAGTTTTTAGTTAAAAACAAAGCAGCTGTCCGTTTTATGTAACATTACGTAACTTCAATCTTGTAAGGCCTACTTTGCTGATAAACGTTTATAGAACGATAGAGATAAGGTCAATCTGGGAGGCTGCTACACGTGTTCACAGTCAGTTGGATTTTACATTCGTACCTCAGATAATTTGGGGTGTTTCACTCTGATTAAACATTCTGCTTGTGTTAAAACCTTGAGGCGATTCACTCTCGCAGGACCGCGCTTCTTCTTTTATAGACTCCATGACTCTCCCTCAAACCCGTTGTCCCTCGAAGGCACGTGGGCCAAGTAAGTGGAGGGTTTTTTCGACATTCGCTCCAGTCAGCCGGGTCTACATAAGCAGCCTCACTCACTCTGGGCGATGGATTCTCGCCCCTCTGAAAAAAAATCCTGAATCCTGCATTCACTGCTCACGCCCATCACGCGGTGCAGGTGTTGAGACTTGTGATGTGCGCAGCGAAACAGAGATGGATGGATAGCCTCGATGATGAGGGCAAGGACTCAGCATTGTCACAGGTTTTTTTCTTTAGAAGGCCTTTACAAAGCAGGATGATGCTGCAGAAATCAATGTCAATCAGGAGCAACGAGTCTGCTATAGAAGCAAAATGTCCATTCAACATTTCCAGCGTCTCCTTGAAGTCGTGCAGTGAGAGGTAGAATCTTTCAGCCGGGCTGTAGTCTACAGGTCGGAATCAACTTTACTGAGGTGGTGCAAGATGACCGGAGGCGTGACATCACTCATAGTGACAGTAAAGATCCTGTTACCGCCCGCTGCTGCACGGTCAGCAGTCCCGCAGCTGAGCACTGGGAACTCTGGGCGATGGGCTTGCCAATAGACAATTAATCTCTCCTTAATGAAGCGTATCAATAATGTAGAAGATAGCTTAGTAATTTAGACAACAGTGTGTGTGTGCTGTCCTTTTGCAGATCTTTACAATTAAATCTTGTATCCTGCCTGTTATCACTTCAGTGAAGTTTATTTTGCAACAAATTGCGCTGAACTTCACAGCCGTAAAAACCTGTGTCGGAGGTACTTATTTCCATATAAAAAAAAGGGCTGCTACTAATGCTATAAATACTTAAAGTACAAAAGTATTAACAGCCACATCTACTCAAAAGAACTCATGTACACATTACGCAGCAAAAGTGGCTTTTGTTGGTGTTATATGATTGTACATAATGTTGTTATTATCCCCGATACACTAATGTGCAATTAGCATTTCAATAAAGCCGGTGTTGGGGTTGATTTCATCTATGCCATATAATGTGGTGTACTTCAACCAATGAGAATACATTATTTAAACAATCTGAATCCGCAGAACCAAGAAACTGTGTGACAAATAAATGCAGTAAAGTAGAAATGTAGGGTGTTGTATGTGTGGGAAACACACATACAAGGCATGGTGATGTATTAATGTTGTATTCACGTTACGTTAAGTCCGCAGACTTCCTTCATCACTCAGCATGTTTCCATGCACACTTAGGTTGAGCTACGGTTTTAGCTCGATTAGGTCATTTCATTAGACTTCTGCCATTGTCCCTGTATACAAGCACCAGGGGAGATTGTTTTTCCTGACTGCCTGCAACAGATTTATGCCATGGACGACTTCCAGGTCAATGTCCGGCACGGGGAGCATACGCAGAATGCCGAGGCCAGTTCAGATACATATAAGGCAGGGGTCACCAACCTTTTTGAAACTGAGAGCTACTTCATGGGTACTGAGTCATACGAAGGGCTACCAGTTTGATACACTCTTCTGAAATAACAAATTTGCTTAGTTTGCCTTTAGTTATATATGATTACTAATGATTAATGATACTAACCTATGTGAAGACACTGATCACGTTAATGATTTCTCACAATAATTATCAACAATGACTTAACAAGGTGGGAAACAGATAATATCAATATTCAATTTTCATTTTTAGAACATGTGGTCCTTGGGGGCTACCTGGTGCCCGTGGGCACCGTGTTGGTGACCCCTGGTCTAAGGCATATCCACGAAGGAGTAAGTCGACTTCTAAATGCATTATCTGCGTGTGTATAATTTCAGTTGGACTAACATGATGACATGGACTCTAAAAGTCTGGTTTCAGTCAGACTAACACAACAGTCTGACTTTTTTTAACATCATGCAAACATACTAACTCTCTGATGTGCCATCTGATGTTTTCCTGGACCTTAAAGTGACGGGCGACCAAATGAAACGCACCATAACCTTGAATAAAATGACAGATTTCTCCTGGTTTGAACATGGAAACACTCGGGAGAACATGAATACACCAGTCAGTTAAAACTAGAAGAAAGGTCTAGTCTTATTCTTTTTTTTCTTTTAGACATTTGAATGCATAAATATTACATATTACATCTTTAAGTACAAATTTAAGACTCAATACATTATTGCCATATCAACGTATGTGAATGGAATTTGTTCCAGTGAGCTCACCCAAACACAGACAAGAGAACCACTCACTCATAAAACACATTAAAAGAGTATTGAGTAACTGTACTTTCACCACGATATAAAACAACCAATCATGCTGATGAGGATCAATAACAGTGGCGTGTGTGCATGTTGCGCATGGGCAAACACTTGTGGCATATTTCTAATGTCAGTCAAAAGTCAAACCGGCTGCGGCGTCCTAATTTCTGCTGATCCCATAATCCCTCAAATATCAGCATGGCGATGGGAACATGAACCCACAGCGTTTTGGCAGAGGAGATGAATAAGGCATCATGTCCCAAAAGGACCAAACACAGGCTCATTTAAAAAAAAAAGAAAAAGAAAAAAAACTGGTGCTGCTTCTACAGTCAGTTGGGCTGGAATTAGCCCAAGATCAGAGACAAAATAATTCATCAGACTGCACAGTATCTGGGTCAGACTACCTGCATCTCCAGCCAAGAGAAAATTCTCCACTGTGAAATTCAAGTTAAATGGAATATGAGAGGCGTTTAGTTTAGAGCCAAACATTAAATCATTAAACCTTCCCGCTCGCACAATACGTCTAACAGACAGTCTGAGAGCCTGATCTCTGTTTGATTATCACCATGCTCTCGATGCGTATCTGTACGTGGGCCTCTCGCGTCTTCAAAGTTGCTTGGTGATGTTGATCTTGTTAGAGAAGTGGCCGGTCGGTGCTGTAGTTTCCATGTTATCCCCTCTGCCCACCTCATCATTCCCTCTGCGTCAAGGGACTCATCTTTCACCTCCGAGAGCTGTGTGATTGTTCCGGTACTTTTAGCACAGCCGGCAGTCTATAATTTACACCTTAGCCCCCTACCCTTCCTCTGCACCCTTTCTGCTGTCTTGTACGTGGCAGCAGCGCTCATAAAACACCAGTGAGCTGTGGTGCAGCTGAGAGGTGTGGCAGGCCATAAAAGTCTGGGGCCAGCTGATGATAATGTGCTCAGCAACGCACGGGGCCCCCATCAGGCTTGTTTTATGACCCGTCATGTGCAAAAACACACATGCGCACACGCACATACGAAGATATAGGTGCTGCAGCATGCAGAGCTAAACAAATGTGCACATTGTACATGTTGAAATGGTATGTGGTGCATAAGAGTAAAACAAACAAACAAAAAGCATGCACGCACACACACTCTCGCACACACACTTCTACTGCGGGGAGTGTTATGGATCAATGGGCGTCGACAGGCTGTGCATCATGCATTTGCGCACGCACGCACAAACGCTCACACAAGAAATGCATCCAGCACACAAGCACTCGGCCGTCCCGCTAATCCTTTGTGCAAATTATTTACAGCAGGTAAACATCCGATAATTTGTGTAAGCCCTCAAGAGGAGGCCCTAGAATAGCCATCATCTATTCTAAAATACACAAGTAAGAGTAAAAGCATCTCTCGGATTAGAGACGTCATGAGGGATGCAGGCTTATCGGCCCTGAGGAAGACAAAAATGAAAAGAAAGGAAAAATTAGCAAAGTTTCATTTGTTTTTCATCCCATTGAAGGTGATAAAATGTACTCGAAGTGAATGCTTGATAATATTTGATCAAAAGGAGAAATCACACTCACATTGTGCACGTCTGTGTCGGGAGATGCACTCTTACGTCGTTTCTCTTCTTTTATTCATGTCTCGAAATGTAAATTCAGCGCGGGCTAATGGATAATTGTTGAGGATAAATTCCATCCTGATGAATAAGTAATGAAGATAGAAATGTTCTACACTATTGTAATTGCAGTAAGATGACCGGCACCACTACTCGCAGTTAAAAAAAAAAAAAAAAAATCAGTCCTTACATCAGAATTTACTGGGCCCATCTCTGCTGGAGATGAGTCACTACAGTATCTTTCCTACTGTATCACCTCATTACGTGCTGCGGCGATGTGGCAGAGACATGACGGTGCCCGCATTTGCATGTGTGCTGTACATGTGACAAGTTGATGGATCACCCTGACGGTGGACCCTGCCCGTAATTAGGACCCAAATGACTTTACAGTGACTAATTATTGATGCAGCCAATATATGACAGCTGCTAATAAATACTCATGCAAGCTGGATGGTAGAGACAAGGACTGCATTAATGATCCGCCTCAAGCTGAGGAGGGGGGGGGGAAGGTGAGAAGGCGGCAGAGGAAGGGAAGAGAAGAGAGAAATTTAACGTTCGAAGTCAAAGTATGCCATATACAGAATGACATCTTTGGCTCGTAGATGACAGTGATGAATTGTTTCAATAATGTGGCGCATCTCAGGTAAAAGAGCTGGAAGACAAAAGATCATTTCAAGTGTCCTCTGGCTGTAAGTCTTGTAAATAGTATCAGGTGTAACTATCTGCTGTTTTAAAAGAACTTCCTACAGCTCTAATTGCATTTCAGTCTCCTGTCGTCCAGTGATCTATGCCTCCGCTGAGAGTGAAAAAATGGGAAATGGTGGCAGGAAGTTGAAGCCCTGGTTTAATAAATGCAACAATAATGAAGCTCCTTTGGGTGTGCAAAGCTAAAACAATTGCAATGCAGTAGGAACACGACAAAGTGCATTTAAAACGTTAAGTTTTCCAACCAATTGCTTGATTAAATGTCTGGTTAATGCGGTCGCTGTATTGGTCTGTCGTGGTGAAGCCGGTCAATCTACGTTCCTACCCTCACCTATGGTCATGAACTTTGGGTTGTGACCGAAAGAATAAGATCCCGGATACAAGTGGCCGAAATGAGTTTCCTTCGCAGGGTGGCGGGGCGCACCCTTAGAGATAGAGTGAGGAGCTCCGTCACCCAGGAGGAGCTTGGAGTAGAGCCGCTGCTCCTCCACATTGAGAGGAGCCAGCTGAGGTGGCTCGGGCATCTGTATCGGATCTGTACCCTGGAAGCCTCCCTCGGAAGGTGTTCCTGGCATGCCCCACCGGGAGGAGGAGGAAGACTCAGGACATACTGGAGTGACTACGTCACCCAGCTGGCCTGGGAACGCCTTGGGATCCTCCCAGAGGAGCTGGAGGAAGTGTCCGGGGAGAGGGAAGTCTGGGCGTCCCTGCTCAGACAGCTGCCCCCGCGACCCGGCCCCGAATAAGCGGAAGAAAATGGATGGATGAATGTTGGTTTCATTACTGAGCCTAGAGCTAATTAGCTAACAGTAGCTAGCTACAGCCAAGAATAGCTAACATACAAGTTAAACCTTTAAAATGTTACATTATTTTACGTTTCAACTTCACATTTCTTTAGATTCAACATTCTATTTTATGTCTATAGCTATGCTGGTTAGATATAGGTACAAAAAAAAAGTCCAGTTTTATCACCACAAACACTGCTGGAAAATCATCTCGAGGTCTCCTGAAAAAATCCAGTGGCCACTGGCCTGGCAGCGCACCCCCACCACCGTCCCCGCCACCTAGTCGTCGTCAGCCTTAATGTGAACGTGACTTGAAACAGTTTGTAGAAACCGCCAACAATTTATTCTGCTGCCTGGGCTGAAAGAAAACAATCAGTTGAAGTTATTAATCCAAATTGGCCATTTTTCTCCATCCCTTAAATTATAGCATTTTGCTGTGCAGGCTGGAATCTCTGATCAACGTTACACCAAAAGCCTGCACTTCAAGGTGTGCAATCATTAATGAGATAAGTTTAGATTAAATAGTAGGTCATCTTCTTGTAGTTGAGGGGAAAGAACAGTGCATCATCTTCATCTTCTTTAATGTAAAGAGGCTCACTCATGACAGAGAGACTGTTTTATTTATCATGCTACATTAATGGCACTCTGTGATCCAAGCAGGAAGAGGGAGAGGCAGTTTGGGATTACACTGCGCCGGGAAAAAACATAGATGTGATGACGCTGAATAATTAATAATCACATGTCACAGAGTTGCATCACTGGAACCGTCTAGTCCATTCACCTCATTTTAAACATTTGGGCTGCTTCACTTCCCACTTCACTTTTCTTCCCACCATCCAGCCTTTTCTATAACTGACAACAATCATCGTGTTACAGGCCCCAGAGACCTAGAACCTCATCAGCGCATATTTTCAGAATTGTTATAGATTAACATAAAATGAAATGCCAGAAGCAATGAAACTGAAAAGTACAGATTGCAGAAGTGGCTGTTTTTGTAAATTCCCCTCAGTGGATGCCTCATTCTAAAGTTTATACTTTATTACACCATGAATATCCCCCCTACATCTCCATCGTATTAAAAGCAAACCACTGTTTGATTCGGTCGGCGAGATCTCCTGTCGTTACGCATAAGCTTGCTTCGAACCCTTTAGGGTTTATAGTCTAAGAGGATAGGGACAATTTCCACCTGTGTTTGTGGCGACAAAATAATATTTATTTTTGAGGGGCTGTTGTGTTTGTGGCTACAAAACTGGATATTTTTGCTGAGAAGTCGGTACATCTTGGGCCATGTTTGTGGCGACAAAAGTTCCAGGACATCAGCTGCTGTGTTTTTGATAGACAAAAACATGATATTTTTGACTGGATGTTGGCGTGTCTAAGAAACCAGATATTTTTGATGAGAAATCAGGACATCTTCTGTGTTTGAGTTGACCATTTTTAAGTCAAATATGATATTTTCTATATATGTTTTCTAATATGATAACCCTAAGCAAGTTGTTTTTGTGTTTAAAGATAACCAGCACAGTATGACAAGATTCAGTGGAATATTTTACCTGCAGCAGAAAGGAATGCAATGTTTCAATACACCCATGGTTTGCGGAAACGTCCTGCCTCAGGCCATATTCTGCATTCAAGTTTACTTTTTTGCATTACTTATTTTGTCTCTTATTGTTGTCTAAATACATATTGTTTTTATATTTGACGCAACTTTTTCTATTTTTCATCAGTGAATTCTCATTTTTGGGTGTATTTTTTCTTACATTGTACAACAACAACCCTCCTGCCAATGCAGGACCACAGCAGCCGGTAGCAGTATTAACTTCACCAGCACTGACAGATGGATAGTGTATGTATCTCCGCTGATGGGGAGCACTGTAGCGGAAAAGAAAATCTCTTGACAACAAGGGAGATAAGGGATAATCATCAGTCAACACTGTTGACCTCTAATGCACCTGACAATGTGGAGTCGGGCCAGTGTAGAGAGCACAGAGAGGTCACTGTTCTCGTGCAGTTCTTTGCAAATATCAACTCTGCAGGAGTGAGTCAATCAAACCTGCCAGAGGACTAAGTAAGGGCGAAACAGATCAGGAAACGACTGCTAAGGGGAAAACTACAAGCATATGGGAGCAAATTCGCGTCATCAACATGCTGTGAGAAAGATCATGTTGTTTTCATGTGCCCATTTGTACTGTGCCCCCGGCCATGAAAATCTGGCTGTTATGCTCAATGTCACTCGAAGAAACTGAGTAGTAGAGTGAGACTGAAAGTTTCTTCCAACAGGCAGCATGAGGAGACACATCGCACCTGTCGAGAATTCAATCTGATGCTGCGGCAGCTCGGCTTGTGCAAATTACCTCGATGTTAAAGGTCTGCTTTGTCACAACTCCACTGGGGGAGATAAATATATTCAAGATTCATTAAAACACGACAAAAGCACTAAGAAAAAATATATTTTTCTACATAATTAAAGCGTAGCTTTTTCTGAACAACAGCAAGTGAAAATTAAAGCATGAAAGCACATTGAATTTCTCTTGAGTTTTAATCAGCTTCTTTAGAGACATCATCATTACGGCAGGGTTTTTAGCAAAAAAAGCTAAATGCAAGAACCAAGGCAGGCAGACAGAAGAAGTAACAAACGTACCAGCTTTGATAACATAGTTGAATATAAAAAAACAAAAAACTAGGCAACTGAATACAAACCAGGATGATATGAAGGAGACTTAATATGCAGGAGGATATTCAGGGCAGTTGTGAAGAAAGACAAGAAAGAGACAATGACAGGAAGTGTAAAACAAAACAGGAAACCCTGACACATCAGGGAATTTGGCAGGGGATTTAAAATATTTTTTTTGTTCATTGTGTGTTTACTTCTTGTTATCTCAGACAAGGAGGTCATATTTTCACCCGTGGACTTTTTTGTGTTTGTTGGCTTGTTTGTTGGTCGGTCGGTCAGTTTGTCAGCGGGATTACACAAAAACTTCAGAAGAGATCTCCATGTAACTTGGATGGAGGATGGGTCTCGGCCCAGAATAGACCCCATTAACTTCCATTGTGGATCCTGATAAAGGGATGGATCCAGGATCACTTTCTTTAACATTGGTGCAACACTTTTGTTAACTGCTCAGGAAATAACTCATAGATCGAGATGGAAATAAATCAGGTGTATTATGGTACGGTATGGTATCTATGAGTGAGAACAATTTCATGCTGATGTTTGATGAATTCTGGTGATGAAATGAGTGATACAGCACTATTGAGTTTGATATTGGATTAGGCTCGATCAAATGAAAGGGGACTGCCGGGCTCTACCAGTGCATTAGCAGCTATTTAAAGTTTGCAAAAATAAGCCACCGAAAGCAACAGGTCAAACCAGATGGAATGAGGCTGTAGCAGCAAGAGCACAAAGTTTACTGAACTGAGCAGATGCGAGCTTTACTTCTTTTCGTAAAAAGTTTCACTTGAAAGAGGAAGCATGTGCGATTTCCTCATGTAAAAGTTACGTAAGAGTTCTTTACGGCTCCCATTATTACCATGTGTCCTATATTTCATCATGCCCATTATAGAAAGTTCATGTGATGGTAGAGGGTGGAGAGATGATATTCAGGTCTGTTTGATGTCGCAGTCATGTCGACAGTGTTCCTGCCAGCTGCCTATGGAGAGGAACTCCCCGAAAGGAGACGTGCACGGCGGTAATAAGCATGAAGTCTTTTTGACATGAGTGGATCTGCTCGGCTCCAAGTTCCAGAACTGATTCGCACCTTTTAAATATGGAGGAGTGGGAGCACAACCAAGAAAATAATTAAGAGCTCAGCACAGCATGACCTCTGAGCCCCCCGTCGCATGCCCAAAGGTGTTCCTCAGAAGTGGCAGAGCGCCGTCATAGCGTACCCGTACAAGTCTCGGTGGTGTCTTCCCTTTAATCATTCTCTCACAATACTTGCCAGATGAAACTGTCCGACGTCCCAGAAAACAATATATCCCTCAATAACTCTGTCAAGGCTTATTCATCACTGTGAGCCTGGCCCCCAGTCCTTACTTATAGATCCATTTGTTATTAAAAAATAAAAAAAAAACACAGCTCGCGTTGAAGAATCGGCTGCTCAGAGGCATCCTGATGCTTGAGAAAAGAAAGCAATTAGCCGCGTTTGAATTAGTTTGAGTTTCTAAAAACAGAAAAACAAACAAGGAATCCTGATGAATGTACGGAGGGAAGCATTAAATATTTACTGTGGATTAATTGACACAGGCTTTGAGAAGCAGATTCTTTAATTTGACCCAAAAAATCTTTGCCCCAGAACTGTATTTTTTATTTTTTTTTGCAGAGCGTTGAGAGAGCATTATGTGACGCTCTCCGCTGACATTAATGAAACGGTTTGAGGGTAAACAGCAACTGGTGGGGGAAAGACTGCTGAATAACTTAGGGGTGTTTAAATAAAGAAAAATAAATTCAATAAGCAAAAAAATAAATAAAGCGCTTCCTCACTCA
Organism: Spondyliosoma cantharus; assembly: GCA_900302685.1. Classification (NCBI taxonomy): domain Eukaryota; kingdom Metazoa; phylum Chordata; class Actinopteri; order Spariformes; family Sparidae; genus Spondyliosoma; species Spondyliosoma cantharus. The sequence continues at coordinate 4,995 of OMLP01018332.1, read as the reverse complement.
GAAATTGTGGCCGCACACCTAAAGCAAATAACATAATGGTGTTCCTCAATGACAATTACATTTTTAGAAGCCTATTTCTGGAACTGTCAAGAGATATTCCTGTGCTTGAGTGACGTTAATGGATTGAGCTCTGGGGCCGCTTTATTTGGGTGAGGTCAAGTGAGGGGAGAAGACGGGCTGCGGTTAAAATGTAATCACGTGGAGTAAATCCACGGCTGGATGTCAGCGGAGAATATGTCACCGCCGGGAAAAGAACCATGTTAAGTGCAGTATCATCTCTCGGCTGTGCACGCAGAGCCCAGACAGCCCCAAACCTCCCAAATGGTTCAGACCATCGGCGGCACATAAATGTGTTTTATGAGACAGGGATTAATCTGTAAATGGGTTATCCCTGTTGTATGTTGGAATCCAGTGTGACAGCAGAGTTCAGCAGACAGGGCGGGTTTGAAAGCCATCAGTCAAACTGTACAAATGAAATGTGCCGGGTCTTCACGCGGCCCGGCTGGCTTTGATCTGGAGCATATCTGGATCACCTTCATGTCTGTTGTAGAGGTGAGAAATAATCTACCCTGTGTTTCACAGTTCCTGGATTAGTTTCATGCAGCAGGGGCGGCATGGTTCAGTGCTTCCTAAACTTTTTTGTGTGTCAGACACAACATTATAATCGGCCTAATACTGTGTCGGTCACCCCCGTGCCACCAAAACAGCTCTGACCCATAGAGGCATGGACAGAGGACCTCGGAGGGTGCTCTGTGGAGTCTGGCATGAGGTACTTGGCCTTTGGCTTCTGTGGGCGACGAGGTGGGCCATCCATGGATCGGACTTGTTCCAGCACATCCTACGAATGCTTGATCAGATCAGTATCTAGGTAATTTGGATGCCAAGTAGACGCCTTGAGTGCTCTGTCACGTTCCTCGGGCCATTCCAGAGCATTTTCTGTGACGCTTGGCCTCGGACAATTTTTGGATGGGTAGAGCGTGTATACATGAAGGTAAAAGGGAACAGGAAGTGAAGTTAGGGAATGAGGAAACAACAACACGGAAACTTAATAACACAATAGACACCAAGTAGGTTAGAATATCTAAAGTAAGTTCACAGATTGTCAGTCCTAAGTTCTCTAACTTCATATCATGTTCCTTTGTCTCTACATGTACTATACGGTTCGTACTGAGCTGGTACACTGTTGGTACCAAAAAGCAATTTTTTTAATTGTTGTAATCGTTGGTTTTTCGAACTGGTGGCCCTGTCAGTGGTCTTCAATTGATGGCGGTTTTGCCCCTTAAAAGGCAACCTCTAACCCTAACTAAGATATTATGGGTAAAAACTCAGGGAGGGTGTGTGTTATTGGAACAACAGACCTTTGCAGCAGTGACCATTTGTATTTGGGATAACAAATGGGCTTTGGGTCCAATGTGCCATTTTTTCAGACAGTTCAGGTTTTGGAATAATGGGCCGTCAGAACAATGAACAGTCCACCCAGATCTCTCAGCACCCGCGGCCTGTCTTGCATGAAACCACTGCCATTGTTTGTCCTTGGTGTTTGCTTTGCCACTCTCATGTCTGTTAACTAAATATGTAGCTGGAGCCGACGGCTGGTAAGCTTAGCTTAGCTTAGCTTAGCATCAAGACTGGAAACAGGGGCAATAAAACTTATTCTGCCTACCAGTGTCTCTAAAGCTCACAGCTTAGTTTGCTAGTTTTTAAAATTCACACAACGAAACAATTTGTATTAACAACATATATTTTAACCAGAGGTTGTATGCCACACAAACATGTATGATGACAGGACTTCCGTTAAAGTTAAGCTAAGCTCTTTAGCTGCTGACATATCAGAATTGCATTGATCTTCTAATTGAAATCCAAACAAGCATTTCCCCCAAAAAGCTGAACTGCTCCTTTAAAGCTCCTGTCCTTCACCATCACACTGAACGTCTGCCAGCTGAGGGCAGCTGTCCTGCTGCTGACCCTGCACTCCTCTAGAGCCCCATCAGTAAAACATCACATTTAGCAGAAAGTGTTCACATAAATTATTGTTGCTCGTTGTGAGAGGATAATGGATTTTTAGTGCCCGACCATCATGGAGAGCTTTTGTATTTCCCCGTACCCCATTGGAGCGCTGGCCTTGATAGTACTGGGATCATCACATTGTGAAGGAGAGTGGTCGAGGTGAACTTTGCAGCACTGTGTACTGTGGCAGCCACTGCAGTGTTTTGGAGTGGGCCTGCACAAGACCACAGGGAGAGGTTTCATTAAATTTCTGCTAAAAACTAAGGGAAAATTACTGCGCTGCATGTCTCTGAGATCTCTGACCATTAATTGCACTAGGCAAAGGCAACTGTTTCATTTACACTGTCTTAATTTTAGTATTTTAAGTACATTTTTAGCCCTTTGAACACTGAAACAGTCATTCTCAAGGCTGAAAGTTTGTTCGCGATGAGAAGAATCCCTCCTCAATGTTTCTGCCAGACATATTTCATTCGAATCCTCTTCTATGTAGAAGATTCATCTCTAAATAGGTAGTGTAATTGCTCACTACAGCGTACACAGTTTTCCCAGTGACCTTGAGTACTCCAGTTGTCTATAACTACACCGCTAAACAGTTTTACCACTAAAGCTTGTTTTAACCCATGTGCCTTTATCTCTGGAACCTATATAAAGAATATTGTTTGATGATTCAGAGTGTAAATTAAACTTGTTAAACTTTAATCTTTCTTTGATTACAATCACAAACAAACACGCCTCTTCTTCTTACTGTTGTGTAACATACAGGCCTTTCCTCCAAGAAAAAACTAATTATGCTCTGATGAAGATTGCTCACATGATTTATAACGCGGTGGGCTGAGCTCCAGAGTCATTCGTTAACTTTGATTTACGTGATTTAACGAAACAGATAAAACAAAAGATAAGAAGGGGAAGAAACGTGTAATCAGCGCAGTGATATCTTTAACATCCGCTCAATTTGAGGAGATTAATAGCTTGACCAGCAAGATTATATTGCTAAGAAACTCAAAAATAGCATTTAAAGTCCTTCACCTCTGTGAAATATTCTGATGTTATATAAAGAATCAAAATAAACTGAATGAGAGTAGATTAAGAATGGATGTCAGATGTCTTGGAGATACATGATTTTTATTTAACAAAAGCAATTTCATGAGCCTCATGTTAAAAAAGTAGAAAAACTTCTTCACCAGAAAAACTTGAGGAAAGTAACACAACTGTTTAAATGTGACTCTCCACCTTTGATGAATTCCATCTTTTCACAATAGCTCCGTTAAATGCATTTTAATGGATCTATTCTACATCTGTCTGAGTGTTGAAAAAGAGCCAGCCTGAGGGGAAGGTGAACTTAGCAGCTGTTCAGCACCCCCGGGTCCCCCCCACGGGACTCCCACAGGAGGAAATGACAACTTGATTGGTTCACGTCAAAACCTTGTATCTAAGATAAAACACTGTTTTAGCGAGATGAGAGAGCAGTTTTAGGACGGTGCTCAAAATTGTCTCGGTGCAGTGAGTTTCATAACATTCGACAGCGTCATTCACTTGAAGGCGATGACATGTGAAGTCCTGTGTTCAGAGTTTTATTCAAGTGGTATTTTAAAGTTTCTTTGGCAAAGTTTTAACTCATAATCTGAGGATTTTCCAACAGAGCACCGGCAGTGTGCCTGGCTCCTGCAGCCTGTGGCGGCAGTGATCAAAATATCATCATGACAATAACAAAATGCAATTTAATTTACCTCAACACTCATAAAAACCTCGTAACAGATGCAAATGAAGATTCCTTTTATCTTCAGATCACATTGGTCAGACACAAACACACTGTGCATCGCGTCAAAGGAGACCTGTACAGTCTGCGATGCACGGGGCTCTCGTGTCACCTTCACACTCTGCTCACATGCAGGAAGCTGAGACACGAAAACACGAGGCTTTCAGGGCCCCCCTGCTATTCAGGAAAGAGCAGAAACACATTTGCAAGCAGCACAGAGCAGCAGCCTGTCATGCACTGATACGCTTTATAACAAAGAGTGAAAGGTGTGCATTGTAACTAACCTCGCAGCGCAGATGGATCCGCTAACTCACGCTATAAGGCTGCGAGGCATATGAGCACCACGGGAAATGTCCTGTCCTGGTTGTGCAGATTTCATCATGCAGCTCTGCAGAGGGGAGAGGAGTGTGGGGAAAGTGCGTGTGTTTGAATGCAGAATAGTATGTGCACTTGTACAGTATTTCCATTTTCTGCAACTTTTTCTGTCTACTTCACCACATCTTAGAGGCACAGTTTTCACACCCTTCCTTTCCCATGAAAACCGTCTATCTCCAGATGTTTGTATAACAACTGAAGGATGAAGTGTCCCCTTATGTGTTAAGAAAACACATAAGGGGACACTTCGTCTTATTTCTTAAGCTAAATAAAATGTTTAATACCCTCCTGGATTGCATTTTTTGTGACACCATGAAAAGAGATACGTGGCTCTCAGAGGGCAGCGATGCAATATACATACAACATATGACGATCTCATAGAACATGCTGCAGAGATTGAAGTATGTAAAGTTGTTCAAATTAGCTCACCCTAATGAAGCTGTAATAGGCAACACTTAATTTTACAAGTCGGCGAATTTCATGGTAAGTAGGTTGTAATGTAGCAGCATATTTGAAATTTCATTAAATTTAACCACAGTAATTACCAAATTAAATGTATTAAGAATGACCCCAATATGATTTAATAAAAACCTTTTTAAAAAATGTGTTTATTAAGTGAGTGATAATTGCTGAGATGCATTTCCAGGAAACTTCCAACTAGTTTCTGTCAAACTTCTGGCAGTTGACCAGCTATTTATTATTAGATTGTTGGAAGACCTCTCCTGGTCCTGTCACATCAACACCCTAGCTAAGAAAGGCCACCAGCGACTTTTTTATCTGAGGAGACTGAGAGACTTTAAACTCCCACTCAGGACACTTAGGAACTTTTACACCTGCACCATAGAGAGTGTCCTGAG
>OMLP01018331.1:13434-24148 GCA_900302685.1 Spondyliosoma cantharus | reverse complement strand
GTGGGGCGGAGGGGGGGGGGAATGCTGCCAAGGAAAATGTGTGAAATGTTTACTTTGTGTGTCCTCAGACAAGTTGTTTGTGCTGCAGCTGGTGGTGTCGGGACTGAGAGGGGTGACCAGGGTGATACTGGCCAACAACCCGCTGAGTGGTGCTCTCATCTTGGCTGCGCTGTACTGGGCTTCCCCCTGGCAGGGCCTGCTGGGAACTCTGGGTGTACTGGCCTCTACGCTTACAGCTGTAATCACAGGGCAGGACAGGTGGAGCATGGACACGAGTCAGCACGGAAAAAAAGTGCACATTTACAACGACACGTAGAACAGTCCGGGGGGCTACACAGCAGACAAATGTCCTGGCAAAGATTTCTGGTGCTTGGGAGCCGACCCTGTGACGCAAGCCCGTGATTTGCTCGAGCTTAAGTTGATGGAGGGCTCTACTTAAAATTCATGAGAATAACAGCTCCGTGACTGATAGTCCTGCGCTCACCTGCCCCCACTGCCTAGTATTTCCCCCTTTAATTAATGTCCCAATATTTATGCCTCGCACAGTATAATATGCTAATATACAACCTTGTTTTAATGTTTTAATATAGATCCTGCTGAACTAGACACGTTGAATACATTTAGTGTCGACCGGGGGCCTCTGCTCCAGAAGAGTTTGTTTGATGTGGAGCCCTAAAAAAATGCTTCGCTAATGTGTGCTTGATCATTCTTATGGGCGTACCGTACATCGTCTCATTACAGGAATGTTGTCCTCTTTTGTTATCAAATTGGAAAATAATTGACATGTGAATCTTCCGGTCCTGTCTCCTGTGTGCGTGCGTGCGTGCGTGTAGCGCTGAGGTGTCGGGAGGTCTGCACAGTTTCAACGGCATGTTGGCGTCTCTGCTGATGGGAGTGTTCAGCTCGGCCGGAGACTGGTACTGGTGGCTGGCACTGCCCGCCTGCTTGGGGTCGGCTACATGGTAAGACACACACACACACACACACGGCCACACCTACGCACACACCCACTGTGTACTGTAGCTCGATTGACCGTATTCACACGGCGGCCCGTTTTCCTCTGACATCACGCTCAGGTTGGGAAGATCAGCTGCGGTACTGCTGTGTTCCAGACCGCAAGAATTAGAAATTAAAAGAAAGAAATTACAAGAATAGGGAATCCGACAAGTCGTTACCATTTCACTGCTTCCAGATTGATCAGCGACTGAAAAGACCGCCTCAATACGGCCCAATTTCCCTCCAGATATTCATCGTCCGATAACTTTTCAGTCTCTACTCAACCAGAAAGTGTTGAAATGATCAACAATTTGTCGGATTACCCGTGTCCGTCCAACCTGCGTCACAGCATTCAATCTTCCCATCCTGAGCACGACATCAGAGGAAAATGGCCGCCCAAATGAATGGGCTCAATAGGCATTCCCCGCAACTCTTCCAATCTGACCGTGTGGTGACATCAGCATCACATTGTTTGCTGTCTAGTTTCAAAGCAAACATTCTAAAAACGATTCATATCAATGTTGTCTGATACGCCCACTGAAACTACGTGGTTTAGTGAGGGAAGGATTATTGTCCTTGTTAAAAGGAGAAGTGGCATGACTCCCACAGGACCACTTTGGGAACTGGCTGCGCTCTGCTCTTTATCCAAGCTGGAGCGGTTAACAGCAGCCCCGTATTTGACAAAATAATCAGCTTGCCTTTATCCTTGAAGTCTTGCAAACAAATGTAATAAAGGCCGTCGTTAAAAGCGTAAATCTCACCTTGACGTCACATTATAGAGTTTCTGGTACAGTGTCTTCTTTTCTCCCTCTGGTCCACCAAGCTGTATGGGCTGTCTCCTGAGGCCGGAGTCAAGAAAACACCAGCTGGTACTTGATGGTCGGAGAGAAAAGCGGTTGTAGGGTTTTGTTCCCCCCCCCCCCTCAACTGCCACGAGGGGCAACGATGACCCCATTATTCATTCCTGACGAAGGCTTCAAGGATTGAAGGCTAGCTACGTGGTTTTGCGAATGTAGTTCTGGTTAACTTCCCCAACGCCTTTTGCTTTTTCTGCCACCCAAGACAATAAGAACGCTCCAGAAACAGAAGGGTGCACTTGAAGCACTTCACTCAAGTGTTTCTCTGACGTCTGTTTTGTACTAAGTGTAGCGCATTCGAATTACTTGAATGGCTTATCCTCAAGAATCAAGGTTCAACATTACTTTGTTCGTCCCGAAGGAAGTTTGCGTTGTACATGATATTAAAAGAGCATATCGGAGAAAAGCGCAGTGTCGCCATTCAAGTACATGAAACGCTGCCTGCTAACACATACTGTTCATACACTATAATGCCTAACAGACAAGTGCAGACGTAAGTGCAATGCACGCACAAAGGCCCTCTTATGTCCTGAGTTTAGCAGATTCACTGACAGAGGAATGAAAGCCTTTTTAATACCCATTCAGGTATCTGTTCCTGCATTTAATTGGATCCCTTTCGGATCTACCTGATGGGAGCTGTGCATGTTCTGAATGCAGATGATGGGCAGGCTCAGCGATATCTTTCCCAGCGTAGGACCAGTTTGTCGATTTGACGTTGAGTTGAAAGTCCGTGATGTAAAGCAATCTCTATCACAGCATGATAAAATAACATCATTGCCCTCTGTCCGGCCCCAAACACTGCGAGTCTGCGCATGAACTCGGGTCACCGGCGGATCCTGCTGCATCTGTTTGCCCCATCCAGTGACGAAAAAGCAATGATCCTCATCTGGACGAGAGAATGTCTAAACTCTATTACTTTATCTTCTCGCTGACGTTTGAATCACCATCTAAAAGTTTTTTTCCAGACATCGAAATTCTAATTCACACATCATATCTTGTTAAAGAAAAATGAAGTGGGAAGATTAATTTCTAGCATATATGATAGTTAACTTATTATTACAGGTTGTTGGACTGTTTGACAGATAAAACAAGTCATTTGAATATGTCACATTAGGGTTGAGTGCTATTATTACAACTTTTTGACACCTTTCAGGAAACACAGTGAATCTATAAAACTAATGAATAGACAAGCTAATGATATAAATAGTCATCAGTTGTTGCCCTGATTGGAAAATGTATTATATTTAGCCACATGATTTAATCTTAATTTTATGTTATTTGCAGATTTTCCTGCCACAGCTATGAGAGACAGTAAGAAACAGTAGAATCACTCCAGTGAATATTGCAAATATTAAAACCTTTTGCACACATTTCCAGACTGAAAGCTGAAGAAAATATGCCAGTGTTCCTCCACTCACAGCGACACCCCATGGAAAATGTATATGGGGTGGGGGAAGTACTAGCGAAGCCATTTGGGAAGATCTAAGAATTTAGTGTGAAAATGAACGCCTGTCTGCAGATATAATGATGTGAATATAATGCTTTTCTCTAAAAAGTGATCAGCACCTCCGCTCTCTCCAGTGTCTTCCTGTACAGCGGTCTGTCCTCCCTGATGGACCGCTGGGACCTGCCCGTATCTGTGTTTCCCTTCAACATCACCATCCTCCTCTACCTCCTCTGCACCGGCCCCAACAACCCGTACTTCCCGCACCACGCAGTGTTGCCACCGGGGGCGCCGGAGCCCAATGACACCGAGCTGGTTGCAGTCGAGGTAAGGCTGTCCAACAGCTTTTAATGTATAAGTGTAGTTCTGGAGTGATTGCGCTCAGTAACAGGCAATTCCACCAGTCAAGACAAAGAGGGCACAGTGGCCATGATGGACGGCAGAGTCGGGCAGGGGGCCATGCATGGGCAGGCTGGAGTTACCTTGGGGGTTGGCAGGCTGGTAGGCGGGAGATGAACCAGTATGACTCACAGGGAAAAGGACAATGAATATTAACAAGGAATCAACACAAGGGATACTAATCAGATTCGCACTGCACTGGAGAGACAAACTCTGACTGCCGCTGAAGCTAAGCAAACGATCCGGCATCAGGTGGATGGAGAGCCGGGGCAGAAATACTGCTGGGTTGATGAGAGGATGATCAGCGGGTGGGCAGGCTCAGCAGAGAGCCGGGAGAGTCACAGAGAGAGAGCACCACGCCCAAACAACAGTCTCACAGACAGAAAGACAGATAAGATGCAATTAAATAATATCGTACATAATAATGACAGCGACGTAACTTACAAATTGATTCATCTTTTGCAGATTACATAGATTTTAAATCATACATGCGACAAGTCACGACAGCACAAGGTTGCATGCACGCCCTGAATTGATCATTTTTACCATGCAGGATCATAAATGTTTTTTTTTTAATATTTTTCTCTCATGGTTAAATAAACAGTATTGATTGAACAACGCTGGTGGAAGAAGTATTTAGATGTTTCACTGCAGTCGAAGTGGCAGTACCTCTGGATAAAATTGCTCCACTACAAGAAAAAGACTTTTAAAAATGTGTACAAATACGACTCAAGTAGAATTAGGGTTAACATTGAAATCAAGCTGTAGTATCAAAAGAAAAAGTACTCATTAGGACCCAGAATGTACGCTGTCAGTGTCACATTATATTGTTGGATAATTATAGGTTATGCATGACTGCGTAAGCGGCGTTTTATTTTGTGGCTGATAAAAAAAAAAAAAATAGGTCAGTTTTATTTAACTCTAAGCCTTATGAAAGCATCAGGTAGTTAAATATATAGCAATGGAACATATTCTCTAAACTAAGCATATATATTTTTTTGGGGGAAACCTTGAAAATTCAAAGTAAATAATGTTATCAGAGACGTGAAGTGAAGTAAAAAGTAGAAAGTAGAAGTAGTAGAACAGTACAAGTAGCTCGAAATTGTACTTTACATACCGTTGTTGATGACAGGGATGCTGGAAGTCAGTCACAGTTGTAGGTGCTGAGGGGTCAGTATATATAATGACGTCATAGTAAATGTCGTGCAAAATTCATGTTATGTGTATTAATTGTGAATGACCTGGATAACATGATATGATCAAACTTGAACAGCAACAATTTAGGGGTCAAAGCGACCTCATCAATGACAGCCAACAACAAATTCCCCAGACTCCCTTATAAAATCATTCAATTTTGTGAGCTGTTGAGTGAGGAGAAGCTTTATACACTTTGCAAAGTGCTTTTTCTGACGAACTCGTAATTGCTCGGGCCTCCTTGTGAATTCGGCATATGTTTAGCCCCGTTTTGGTTGGTGCTACAGCCCCATCGGCCCCCCTAGTTCCTGCATCCATGGTCGAGTAAATGCACTCAGTTAATTTACATCCCTGTTGGAGAGCCAAGATTATTGTTGCTGATGTTGTTCAGCCACTGATATGCCTGTAGCTGTCCACCTGTAGCAATTAAAATGTGGAGAGAGGGGAGTCATGAAATCGTGACCAAACCCAGGTTCTACTGTGACACAGAGCTGGGCAGACGCTAATGATTCTATTCTGCATAAGACGGTACCTGGGTGAAGCTGTTTATGCAACAGCTACATTCATATTCGCATTCACGTTTATGTCTTCATATTGCATCGATGTACATTAAATTTAGCTGTGCATGAAACTCTGAATTTGGAAATCTTGTCATACGTATGTATTTATTTATTTAGTTATTATTTGTTTGAATTAATTCAATTTAATTAGTTATTAACAATAAATAATTACAATATATATTTCTATGATATATTATTCTCCTTTGATTTTGCGGCACTTTTCAGTCTCAATTTGCGTCGCCTTCTTCGCCATTTCATCTCTGAGCACATCTCTCAGAGTAACATTTTCAGTGGTATTTGAACAGAGGCTGCCCATCGAGCCGCACGCTCACAAAAACAGTCGCAGCTCACTAGTAGTCTCAGAGGGAACTGTTCGACGTGACAGGGTATATGATGAAGATGAAGATTTTAAAGAGACTATCAGATCAATCCTCTGCGTCTCTGCCGTGTTGCAGCGCGGTCTCCAGAGCGGAGCAACTGATAGGAGCACAATATGTATAAGATCAGCAAGCTATGACTCACCAGTTACTTAGCAACAGTCGCCGATGGAGCTCCCGTTCCGAAATTATAATCAGCCAAAACTGTTTTAATTAACAATTTGCGGTGTATTGAAACTAGGGGCCTGCTGTAAACTGCTGCATTTGAAACAAAGTGATGATATGATTATATTCTGTTACCGCGTGGACTGAGACTATGTACGATAATGGACACGCAGCGCAGGTTTGAACGGCATGAGAGTCAGCCAGGTTTCCAGGAAGTATACACGGAGTCTGATAAAACCTTCGCACAGACAGGGAGAAGAAAAACAACAACAACAAAGCCTTCCGGCCAGAATTTATCTGCTCCTCAATGTCCACCTGATTAGAATGCAAACTGTTACACAGCACACCTTGTAAAGGAAATTTAGAGCTCATGTCGACCGCTGAATTTAAATGAAACGCAGCTGCCTTGAGCTGCTTCTCGCCAAACTTTGGCAAAAGGAATCAGGACTCACAGCTGCTGCAGTCGGCTTTTGATCTCCCTGAGCCAGCTGGCACTCGGATGCTTGAGGAGTGACTGGATTCTAATCTGCACACTTTTGTTTGGGAACAGGCAGAAGAGATTATGCGATCCGAATCAGACAAGCTCTATCTTCCTCCAAATGCAATGAATGTACAGAAAGATTACTTGTTTGCACTGGATATATGTATTGATTTACAGTTTGAGAGTGTGTGCTGATTATATGGAGAACGAAACCTCATATGCAGATACAACAGACTTATAGAAAGTCTTATTAACTTATAAAACTGCATACACGCATCAAGAGACGCTAAATATTCCAGTAAATCATACCTTCATTGCATAAACTTAGTATTCTAGCAGAATATCACATTATATGGCATTCTGTACAATATAATATGATATTATTAAAGGGTATTTCCACAAATTTTACACATTAAAGTCTGGTCAGCTTACACAAAATGCAGTTATTAGCTGCTCACCCACATACCGATGGAAAGTCAGGGGACGTTTCGCAGTCCACGAAACATTTCTGTTGCTTCACAGCAAAACAGCGCCGCAGCATTCTCCTGCACAACTAACGTTGATGGGGACTTGTTTTAAAATATAGAAAACAACTGAAAACAAATCATAAATTGGCTCCGCAAAGCTTGTCCAGTGAAATCCAAGTCTCTGGAAGCCCTGAGATCCCCAAACCGATTTGGCAAGACATTATTCGCACCCTCGACGTGCAGCCAAGCTCATGCACCCACTTCAGACCAACTTCTAACCATCTACGCCTGGATTAAGCCAGACAACTATATGGAGCCGTTTTAGGTTTGTTTAGAAGAATGCTGCAGCGCTGTTTTGTCTAAGTTGCATTGTGGGTAATGTTGACACTAGGTTTTGAAAAAGGAAAACGAACACCTAGGATAATAAGGTCATATCTGCTGTATCAATCATTTCATTTAAAACTGTCTGTGATGAGTCCAACAGTGTTATAGAAGAGGAATGACTGTCTTTCTGCCTACATTACCCATAATGCAACTTAGCCACTGAGTGACATCACCGGAGGCAATTTTATCAGATTACATGCAGCTTCTTCTTGAGCCACAAACAGCTTTCTTTTACGTTTTTTTCTCATATTTGAAGCAGTACTCCCCAAGACCTGTAAGTACATTGAAAAAAGAATAATAGTCAAAAACTGCACGGCACCAAACAACAAACAGACAAGTTAGCGACCAGCCCTTGAAAGCAGTGCACAATTTAACAGAGGGAGATAAAAAGTCCAAAGAGAAACACGTGACCTTCAGGAGTGGAAGTGAATATTGAAGTTGAAGGTGCAATATGTAAGAACTGCCCAGCTTCTGAAGTCATACAAGAAGGTGGTTATCATGTCACCAGAGTAACGGCTAACTGCTGCTAATTGTCGCTGCTATTAGCTAGTTAGCTTGGTTAGCCGTGAATGTAGTGGTCCGGGCTGGGCGCTGGGAGCAGTGGAGTGCTGGCGTTGTGACCTGTAGCAGCTTTGGACCGGGATGTGCCAGGGCTAGCTGGTTAGCATGCTAACTTCAGTATATAAAAGGTAATCATTCAAAAGCTTATTTTGTATGCCCACTTCGCGTAGTCCTCTTATGGTTGAACACACATTCATCTCTGTCTTCTATTTGACCTTGCTTCATTGTTTCTTCCAACAAAAACCCCTCTTGAACACTGAAGAAGAAGAGGATACCTTATTAAGCCTGTAAAAAAGCATCTTCATAAGAATCTGAACGAGTCCACACTGACCTGAAATTTGACGGATTTATTCGGCACACAGCGTTTACCACATGGAGCCAGCGAACCGCCTTCAGAGGGAAAAGATGCTGTGTGTTGCTGCACACTATGATCTGCGAACCGACTGTGAAAACTAGATTAGCCACGCTGCCGAAACCCTCTCAGCGTTGTTCGGCGTCCTGAATGTAGAGTCAAGATTTACACACGATTCTATTAACGAGCATCATACCCCGTGGCACAGTACGTCCCTCGCACTCAAACTTGTGACTTTCCACAAGTTTCAGTCTGCTGATTATTGCTCTCTCCCCTCTCTCTCAGCTCCTTCAATCAATTATCCTTTCTTTTTAATATTCCACTCCGATCGTTCCCCCCTCCGTCCTCCTCCATCTGCCTGTCTCCCGCTTTATAAATGCTGTCCCTCATTTCATAAATTCCCTTTGGTTGGGTACTTGGGAGATCTGAAACCTCTAAATCCTCCTTTTCATCTCGCCGCCTTTCTTCTCCCTGAGTCTCCGTCCAGTTCTCTCTCTCTCTCTCTGCTATGCAAATCTCCTTCCTCCTTCTCCCACTTTCATCGCCTCTGTCCTTTTTCATCCTCCTTCGTTCTCCTTCCTCATAATTCCACAACAAACAGCTAGCATATGTAGCCAGATGTTCAAGGACAGCTAAGTAAAGTCATGTATCACCCCCTCCTTTCGCTTCACTCCTCTCTTTCCTCCTCCTCTTTTTATATTTCCCCCCTTTTCATCCCTTCCTTTTGTGTTTCATCGCTCTCCTCCTTCCTTCTGCCCATCTCCATTTCCTCCTTCTGTCTCTCCTCCTCTCAACTCTCCTCTGGTTCTCTCCGGAGATGGCGATGACGTCGGTCCTATTTATATTTAATGTCTTCAGCTTTCACTCGGTTGTGGTTGGCTCTCCGGCTGCAGCGCCAAGGCAGCGTATTCAATGTTTTCCGTGCACAAACACACACACACACACACACACACACGTGCGTACACGCACACATGTACACGCACAGGAGCACGTGCGCACAAAAAGCGGCAATATAATTAAAGAGCATTTATGATTTGTAAATACGACCGACGTGCAGGTGCAGCCATCACGTCGCCATGGAAACTCTTCACTTGTGTGTGTGTGTGTGTGTGTGTGTGTGTCTGGGCAAAGAAAAGAATGGCTGACTGGGAAGAGAGCAGTTGAAATGATTCCACATATTTTGTCGTCATGTTTTTTGTGATTGATCCTGTTAAAGGAATTTTATACTCTCTTTTATACTTTCATCCTCCTCTGCTCGTTCCCTGTCCTCCAGGTAGCGCGTGGCATCTTTCTTGGTGTGGGTCAGATCTTCGCCTGTGGAGCCCTGGGGCCCTCCCTCCTCATCGTGGGAGCTGTTCTGCTCTACTCCCCCCTGCTGGCCGTCCACGCTCTGCTGGGATCGGCGGTCGGAACGCTGGCCGGTGAGTCTCCATCTGTGTGATTGCGTCTCCAATCTGGGCCGATAGTTGGAGAGTTAGTTGAGTTGAGATGTTGCTGTGTTCCTTTGTCGGTCAGACTGAAGCGCAAACACGTCAATTCAACGGTTGCCCAACCTTGGAACAGTAGCGCTGCACGATGAAGGTTTCACCACGCCAACGCGGCATTCATTGAAGGAGACCTATGCTTTCTTTTCTTTTTCCTTTCCTTCAGTGTGTTGTATAGGTTCTTGTCTCTCTATAAAAGCAAGAAATCTCTGTCTGTCTGCCTGTGTATCTGTGGCTCAAATATCTCTGCAGATCAGGATCAGACTGACCTGAGATTTTCAACATGGCTGCTGCGTGCTTTAAGGGTGTGCAACGTTGGCTTTGTTTTGACTACAAAGATACCGTTAATAAATGATTTAATAAATGGTTCACGAATTCCGCTAGCATTGTCAACCATAGCCACGTGCGCACCAGAGCTAACATACGCCGGGACGCTCCACCTCCTGAGTTGACGCTTTTTCGCGAACATTCCCGTCACATTTGCTGCGCGTTTGGTGCAGGAAGAGACGGTAAAGACGGGCTTTTCTCACGAAAGCGTCCGCAAGCAGGAAGTGTTTGCAAGCAAAAAAAGACGCTCCTATTGGTGGAAAAAGGCACCACACCAACCAATCAAAAAATGATATGGCAAGCCACGTGATTTAGTTGCCGAGGAGCAGGGGGAAGTTGTGGGAGGGACAGCGGCGAAAGAGTGACAGCAGCAGTGACATGAAAGAGATTTGTGACATATAGCGTGTTTGGAGTGTATAGTTATTAATAGTTACATATAACTTTGTACATTTAGCAAACAACAATTTATATTTGCATTTTAAGTAATAAAAATGGTTCGTTAAACATATTTGTGGTTTTCACAGTCAAAAATCTAACTTTTTCCTACTCGGATTTTATGTTTTTTTGTGATTTTAGGTCCATTGTGTTAATGCAGTATGTCAAAATGAAAAAATAACTGTACAGTCACCGAGTGAGGCTGTGCTGAAAATAATGACACCAAACAAG